>CABEGB010000754.1:240954-315591 GCA_901521435.1 Crematogaster levior
TTGTCACCCGTGTGTCTAATTAATATTTTCCTACGAAAACTTTTCTCTTCTTCCTACTCATACCGATAATATAAATTATACATACAGACTATCTCACAAATCATTATTCTTCCTCAAAAACGATAAAAATTTCTTTAAAAAATTTTAAAGTTTATTATAATTTGCACTCATATCGTTTTCATATTAAATATCATATTAAAATTATTAATATCAAATTTCAATAATTTAAAGATAAATTTCTGTGAAAATATACATTGTATAAAGATAGTCTAAAATTAAAGTTTTTTCATCTATATGCTTAAATTTATAGCTTAAAATTTTATAAAAATATATTACAAATTAATATCAAAATAAAAACCAATACATTAATAAACAAAACAATAAAATTTATTTCCTCAGAAAATAATTTCCGCGGAAAATAAAATAAATTGAATTCCATTATTGAAGGAAGAAAAATTTGTTATTTGTTATATTTTATAACCTCTAACTTCCATTTATTCACAAAATATGGTGTACTGTAACAGATGAAATATAACGATTCGAGCCATCAAATGTCTGATGCAATGCAACGACGAACGCGATCTACGAGCGATCGATTGCAAATGCGAAACGGGACATGTCCCGTTAACTATACCAATCAGCACCAGTTGGTGCAACGTAATGGTTGGTGCTACGTAATAATGTTTAATGGTATTCGATGATAGTTCCATGTATCGATTCGGTGATATGTCAGTTATCAATCGCCACAGCCGAAACGCATATTGAAAATAGAAAACAAATATTATCGAACAACTATTCTCTAACCCTTATTTGATAAATATTCGCGCAGGTTAATATTTGTTCGCCGTTTCATTTTGTTCCGAGTTTTACCATAGATAAAAGTGTCCTCGAAACTTTCCGCGGCATTTTTGGACTATTTATTATGTATCTTTAGAGTGAATCGCAGCACGACGGATTGATAACAGATGTTGATTTATTAAACTGTATAATTCTGTCTTACAACGAACTGACATGACAAGTCTTTTATGTCCAGTCAGATATACGTTGCAATATATTTAAAAAATGAAAAATTATTTCCAGTAAATATTCAAGTCAAACAAAGTTGATTTTAATTGCTTAAATTTTAACCGAAAAATATTGTGATAAATATTATTTATATTGTAATAAATATTGTAAGATATCAAGAGTTATTTGGGTAAAATTTTACGTTAACAAATCGACATTATAAAAATCTGTTTCATAGGATAAGTTGGTCGCCAAAATATTATTTCGAAGCGAACAGATATTGACTTTCAATTTTTGTATTCTAAACACATTAAATGTCGATTGACATTGCAGTCATCTCAAGTAAAAACTTTATGTAGAACATGAGACAACAGATATTATTTTCCATACATATCTATTAATTGTTATTGTATATCTATTTCATTTTACTCACTCTGTTTCTCGCTATAACCGCCCAAATTGACATTTACATATATTCGTACTTACACTTTATGTGTCTATCAATGAGTATGTTATATTGTTCTTTTACACATGTACATTGCATCCTCATATTTTTTATGACGCACAATTTAGTACAATCATCCATCGGAGTTCAATGCATCTAAGAAAGACTAAAACTACAGTGTTTTTCTCAGCTGGAGAGTTAAAGAAACTTACCTCGCACCTCTGACAGGAACGCTTTGACGAAGTGGCAGGATCGATAGATCAACGGATGGGCACGGCTACGTCAAGTCGCTCATGTTTCACAGCAGACGGTCTATGTGACAAGCGCGGCCACGTGATAACGCGAAACGACCCATCTGCTTCGCGTGCTCCTACGAAACCGACACCGGCCGGCACGACGAACAAGAGACGGGTGCTCGCCCTTATCACTCTGCGACACGATCAAGGACGCCCCGCGTCCAAATTCATTACGTCACACGCCTCTGGCTTCCTTACGCCGAGGAGTTCCGTTCGGTGGAATCTGTCACGAGTGACGATATCTGCAAAGATTTTACACAACGATGAGAAAAACTGATGAGGAAACGGATCTGTCTATCGAATACCTATCGATCGAGGTTGTGAAAACTGAATCGATTGCGAGATATCGAGTTTCGGAAGGCGGGGAACTTTGGCCTACGACGAAATTCAAAATCTCGAAGTACCGATTTCAGCCGGCAAATATGGCGGCTGCGAATCTAACGGAATCTACCGAAATTCAGTCCAGTGGACCTCGATCGTAACGAGATTTTCGACAATTCTCGTTAGAGATCGAGATATTCACCGCCGGAAGTGAATTCATACCAATGCAGACGGCTATTGCTCTCTCAAACACGACTATACATAATAATAAGCTCTAATAAACTCGACTTGAGTCTCACGTTCAAAGCGAGAAATGAGGTGTTTACCGTTGTCGCCTCTCGTTGTCGTCCTCCTGACGAGATTCCCGACTCCTGTCCTCATCAATCACTCGTCACCGGTCGTCGAAGGGACATTCTCTTCGACATAAAAACGTGCCTCGCAATGTTCGAGAAGCGGCGTCGACCGACAGCAAATTTAACTTACAAATTAGTGGCACCGCCAGATGACGGATTAATTCGCGCGCGAGCCAATCGGTCGCATATCGTCGGCTCGATAGATCGCGGACGAGCAACCGGGATGCGAATGCGAACGCGACGGACCGCGGATCACGACTGCGAGGAACGAACTCGTTCGCGCTCCGCGAACGCGCGCGCGGAACTGCGCCGCGCATGTACGCGCGTCACACGGCGTGAAGTTTGCCCAATCTCGAAGGGGAGCCGGACGTTCCGCTCGATTAGCACTGGCGGGATTCTTTCTCGCCTTGAAAATTATCTCGTTTCCGCGCAGCCAAATTAATTACTTCGAAGAACTGTATTAAGAAGTATTTTCGCGTGCAAACTTGCAAAAATTATCCAGGATGGAGATCGCCTCTTTTTCCATCTACGTCACTCGAGTTTCGGCAATGTAATTAAATTAATTATTTTGAGAAACATATTAAGAAGTACTAAGAAGTATGCTTATATAAAATTGCGAAAAGCTGTTATCTAGAGATTCTTTCTCGTTTCTTTCGACCCACGCTACCCAAGTTAGACGACAAAGTTTCCTCATTGTATTAAATTGAATTAAAGTAATTGAATTAAAGTTTGTTAAAAAGATGTTGAGACATATTGATAGAAAATTGAGAGATATATCTTTCAGTTAATTAACTTGAGAAAATACAATAAATATATCAGCAAAATACCTCTTTATTATCGAAATATCTTGCATACTATACTCTTCAAGTTTTCCTTGAAGAGTTATATCGGTGTTTACTTATTCTTGGATTGAATATATTTTCATTTCCGATGTATAACAGTACTGTACATTGCAGTTATGGTGAAATGAAAAAGAGAGAAACAAATGGGTATTCAAAATCAGGTCGCGTTTCCGCGCTCGAAAAATCACACAAAATATATTGCGCGAGTTGAATTTATGGCATGAAAGTTTTGTACACCACGTGGCACAATGTGACACAATAACAAAATTCATAGCGAGATAACTCGTCAACATGTTCCAAGCGGAAATCACTGACTACATAATCCTTTACAAAATTTCAAATTAATTTCACAACGCGCAACTTGAAACTGATTGACTTTTAATAATACTCAATAATTAAAAATAATTTTAATGATTTGAAAGGATAAAACACTAAAAGCTTGTTATTTTATTGTAATAATAATATTGTCATTTTCAATAAAATGAATCAATAAAATAACTTTTGTTTTGTTGTGCAGTTATGGTGTTAAATAGATATTTAACACCCGTCAAAGATTTATTAAAAATAATTGTCCACAGTAATGAAATTAATAATCATATAATATATTTAAGCGCTCGACAAATGTACTTGTTAAAAATAAAGTTCTATGGAAAATAACGTATTTAACATCTCTTAGTAGTATAATTAATATTACTGTCATTCTTTTTTTAAGTGCAACTTAATTCTTCCATCGATAAGTGGTCAATAAATCATCGACGAATTATGGGAGGACATGATCGCTCACGAGAGCAGAAAATTTGCGGTCACTTGCGAGCAACGATCCAAGATTGAATACTACCATCAGGCGAGAAGGTGGGCAACCATTGAGAGTTATTGTAATGGAACGGAGGTGGATGACCCAATTTCGAAAGGACAAAAGGACCATCCTCGTCGCGCCAGGACAATGTGTCTGAATGTAACAGCATCATTCAAAAGATAGATCTTTGAGGACTATGAGACCTGATTTCCAGTCTTCGTGCACAAAGGAAATCAGTCACTGGTAGATTAACATTAGCATCAGAAACAAACTTCTACTTTTATACGATAAAATAGGTAAAACATGAATAATTCATTTTTACAATATAATACAAAATTTATAATTTGTAAACTCTATACTAAGATAAAATAATCAAGTTGCATTTGCTAACCTTAGGTTTAAAGGATTACATTAACAATTATTCTCACGAGATTATAGCCAACCCTGACATCTCCAATTGTCGCAGCGTGCGTCTGACAGTAATATAACAGCGCGTTATATTACTTCAACAAGATAGAAAAGCACCCTTGGGGTGAATTTCAGAAACACAGACATTTCAAGCTATGACGCATACTCAAACATAACTTTTTTAAAAGTTCATAAACGTACCCCTTAAAATCGAGTACGTGTTGATTAAGGCGGATCCCTTGAAACAATGTTAATTTATTATAACAAGTTAAACCACCAACCAAAATCCAAATTGTCTCGCTTGAAATTAATATTTTGTTTATTTAAAAAAAATCTAAATGCGTAGAAAACAAATGTAAAATAATTCAAGTTAAATCCAAATAAACGATTTACTCACATGTATTTCATAGCAGAACATAACTTCGATAACGCATATCTCACGACTGTCTGCCGTCTCAAGGTACAATAATCTGATTTTACTATACGGGACAGAGCAATAATCCAGCATTCAGAGTCGCAGGAATGGAATAAAAGATAACATAATTTGCGAGGGACAAAAGAGCTACAAACTCGGTGTAAGGAATGCTCCAGGTCACATACAAAACAACACAAAACAAATCTCCAAGGGATCCTTTAGACATCCAGAGAACATCTCATGTCCTAAAGACGTCTATAAGACATCCCAAGGACCTTGGAGATTTGTTCTGTAAAAATTAGAGGTTTCAACAGGACTGTGGCTGACCTAGATGAATTATCTGGACGCACACAAGATATGGACATAAAGAAACATTGCCGGTGTGAACGTCAATTATAAAATAATAGAGTCATATATTTAATAAACGTTGTATACAAAAAGTTAAAATTTATTTTTCTGCACATAAAATACTCGTCCATATACATATTTGAAGCGAATTATACGCGTACATGTACAAAACAAGAATGATTCGTATCGTAATATACAACAATATACACGCATATGTATATATGCACAAGAAATAATAATTATATTTACAGAAATGTGACCTCAATAAAGTCATACTTTCCAATTATCGCAGTATCGTTAATTACCTATTACACAGCAGTCTATATGTCATCGTCATCACAAAATTCAATCTCACGATATGTTTCTGCTATCCAGCCAAGGAGATACTTGACTTTCTCTGTCGCTTCGTCATTGGCTTTGTAACCCTCAATGGCCTCGGACAGGCACTTCGATAAAAGTTTTAACAAAGGCTATGGATAAAAAAATCGATGTTAAGAGCAGATATACGATCAGGAATTTAAAGCAGCGCATTAGAACGTGAGTCATTAAAAATATTTCGTGTAGAAATATTTTGATTAATTATATATCTTTAATTTTTATAAAATAAAGTTTTAAAAAATCTTTTTATATAACATTTATAATACTTTTATAAAATTACAGAAAAAGATATAAATATTTTTTCTCTTCTTTGATTTACTTCATTATTTCGTCTTATCTTAAATAATACATATTATATACACTTACCACAGGCCAGTCTTGTCTAAATAAAGCTACACACTGATCGCTCAGACTGTCTCCATTGAGTATCTTTGTTTCTAATAATCTCTTTAGAAATTTGCCAAGAATCGGCCACATTGTGTCATTCTGTGATTGCATTAACAACATAATATTTCTAGAGCACAAAATTCTATACATAGGCGAATCGTTTTCGTCATTTCTTAGATTGTCCGACGACCATATTTGAATTAATTTGTCCTGAACCTCTCGTGTAAAAAGATCCGTCCTATACGTCACTAAAAATGTGAAATATTCTAGTAGTGTAATTTTATTACTCTTGATATATATATATTTCAGTATTATTAAACATACCTAAAAACAGCGCAAAATCCAAACTAAGATAATGCAAAATTTTTTGTGGGCCTGGTAATAAATCATCTCTTTGATTGAACGATTGATACAATTTGTCTAAAATATCCAATACAGACGATATAGTTAAATCTGTGCCACTGTTATCTAATATATGCCATATTAATTCCTATAGACAAACAGATACAAATGTCATTTAAATATTAATAGTTTAGAGTCAATAAATTTATAAACAATGCCATATTAATTCCTATAGACAAACAGATACAAATGTCATCTAAATATTAATAGTTTAGAGTCAATAAATTTATAAACAATAGAAATTAATAATTGTTTTAGTTTGGAAAAATGTATAAATAATATCAATATGTATATCCGAATCTTATATAATTATTATATTAAATTTTTTGTTGAAGCAAGTTTATGAATATTCTTACCCGAAGCTCGTCCATTACAACAGTAGGGCTAGGAGCATTTGTATTGTGATGCTTTTCTTGCTTAGAATGTACAGGACTACTGTTCCGAAAGAACCTGTTAATTTCAAGTTCCATGTCTTTTATAAACAAGGAATCACCGGCAATATGCGATTGAATCCACTGATTTATTCGTTCCATCGCCATTCTAGTTGCGATCTTGATGCACATTTCCTTAACTGCCGTTAGAGAATCCTCTGCCAATAAAGATTCTATCGAAGCCACGACTCGTGTCTCGCAAATCATCGGGATTGTTTTCTCACACTGATCCTTTAACTCTCTTGACGCGTTATTGGCCAATGTATTCATGTCGTTCAGAAGCAAAGCCTAAATACAAACTGCGATTTAAACACTTAATCTCTCCCTATATAACATATAAAGTTTTCCTTATAATCGCACGGAAATGTCACCTTAAATTCATTAAAATAATTTCTCGACAGTTCATCCTGTTCATCTGAGTTCTTCTTGATGTTCTTGTCTTTCAAAATCTTTCTAAAAGAATTTAAATTTGCTTCCCGCGATGAAGCCAATAGCGTGTTGCATATATGTTTTACGCATGTTGACGCGACTCTTTCGGAAACAAAATCAACAGTCTTTCGAGTAGAAGCCGGTTGACCGTGAAAAAAGGCTTCTTCCAGTTGCAGCTGCCAAAACAGAAATTTACATGGTAACAATATAGTATATGGTAGAAATATAGATTAAACAAAAAAATACCTCCAAATGTTTTGCGCGAGTAGTGCCTCCTAATTTACGTAATTGGCTAGTAACAGGTGTAATGTGTTTGTTGGAATTTATACTCAAGCTCGTCCCGTTGCCATGAAACACAGAAAGCGACGATTCCGTTCGCGGACAGCACATACGCATCGTACGATCAGTAATTATATCTAATTTATCGAGACTGCTTTTAACAGGAATCGCGCAGTCGGCGGAATGCGAATTTTTTTTCTTCTCGGAAAATTTTTCCATCTGTTTAAGACTCTTTAGTTCCTTGATTTTGCAAGTCTTTTGCCATGCGATATAGAAATCTCTGGGAAAGTTTGGTAATTCGAACAACCAACACAGGTTTGACTTGAGTAACACAGCCGATTGTTGAGAAATAAGGCAATCAGGTGCGGAAAGATCGGTCTGATTTATAGCGAAATAAATATAATACAATAGTTCTAAGATCTGCTTATAATATGGCAGCTGAAGTGACGCAATATCCAGCATGGCTAGATATTTTATTATCCAAGGTATCGTCAGTGACAGTTTGCCCTCAACTATGGCGTTCTGAAGACACGCTTGTAAGTTCAACGATGGTAATACCTAGATAACAGAACATGATTAAAAAGATTATTTTAAGAAAATACGAAAGGCAACTTTTAACATTTGATTACAATTTTTATATCATGTACCTTGCTTCTTATCTCCATTTGTGTCATTATAATCTCCTTCGTAGTATTAGATTCAGATCTGTATGGCAATGTGACTAAAAGCCCTAATACTTTCGCAAGAAGTCTCAAACTGGTTAAACAAATAATAAAATTTCGCTGTGTTTGATCGTCAACCATTGTCTCTGTAAAAAGAAGAAAATAGTTTTCTAAAATATTAAATTCAATATAAACAGTTATTGAACTGCTAAATCAATGAAAAATGTACCCGAATCTTCTATTTCACTATTGGCAAACTGAGTGTCGTTCAACTCCATTATCTCATGTACAAGACAGTTCTCTAAATGCGTATAAAATATTGGATTAAATGCATGCAATATAAAATCTTTAAAAAATTCCTGCATGCCAGGAAACGAAGGGCCAACATTTTGGCTCTTCGACGGTAAGGGAGTCACAAATCTCTTGCTGAGTTGGGTCAATTTTTCAGGATTAACATGCTTTAAATCTTTTAGGAAATTCAAGCTCTCGTCGTCCACTACATCCTGCAATTAATGATACACGATTGCTCCATTATTGACGAAATTACAGGAATATGATAAAAAGAAAATATTATGTAGCTTTGAAACTTACTTGATGTCCATTCTGTATGCACGATATTAGCAGTTGTGACTTAAATAACTTAGCAATGTGATAATAATTAGTACAGTCATTATGCAGCGTCAACATGTTTCTTATCTTGCCACCAAGCGCGATTTGAAACACCCATCCTTGGACCAAATGATTCTCCTCCCAAATTCTTAGTATATCATAAAAGGCATCTCTCTGCTTCTTGAAGGTATGAAATGCGATGAGAGATGAAAAATTCTCACGATTGTCAGTGTCGATTTGAAAAGACACATTTACCTCCCCCATTGTACACATCAATTTTTAGCTGGGGCTATAAACAGTGATAAACATTTAAGTGTCACAGGGAAAATCACGAAAAAATAAATCTTATAAGTAATACATAAAAAAAATAATTTTCAATATTAATTTACAATAACCTGTTCGCTGGCCAAATATCTCGTTCCTCTCAATTAAACATTTTAACATCATAAACATATTTTTGTTTCTGTCCACAAATTTGAAGGTTAAATTTTCGAAGCATGTTGGAGAAAATGCCGAATATTATCACAAGATTTCAATTAAACAAGTACGCATTGAACATTTTTTGGTATACAGATTGTATTATTAAACATATGGATACAAATCACCGCATTCCATCAATTTTTGTCGCTTTACAATGGGAACTAATTTAGGTTAAGTTATACTGCCAATGATTTTTGAGGGTCGACAGGACGGCCAAAATCACTGAATTGTAAGTAAAACTGGAAGCAGAGAGAAGACTAAGAGACGCCAAGGGCCGGTTTTGGGTGATCCCTGAAAGCGATACGCCCTCTGTGGACATTAAAACGTGGACATTGAACTATATAGCCAATGTCCACGAATGTTCCCACTGGTAACGCATAATGTGCACATTTCTGGTTGCGTTCCGTGCTATGTGCACGAAATGTCGATAATACAGTTTTGTACTTCTCTAACAATAAGATATATATCTATATATATATATACAATATATAGATCGTATATATAGATACAATATATAGATAAGATATATATATCTTAGACCACCAGCCTTATATATTAAGTAATATAAATTAAGATTGAGGGGGAAAGATTATAATAAATTTTATTTTATTTCTATTTATTTTATATTTATTTTAAGAAAATATTTATATCACGATGTACATGTGTACATATAAATACTCTTTCATCATAAAATATATATTAATATATTATATTTTAATTTTATTTATTATAAGTAATAATATTGTCCCCCGCTTCCTTTTCCTTGTATTTCCCTTTTCCTTTGTATTTTCCTTGGAATTTTGGTATTTTTGTCCGATTCGCGCATGTAACTTGGCGTTTGTGTTGTCGCGCTGTGGCCTCGGCGTAGAGTGACTTCGCGCGCATCGCTCGAGTCCAACGGACGTCCCGTGCGTCGCATTACCTTTCGTACCACCGAACGAGACGGTGTGTTCAATCACTCTCTCACAATTAAGCGACGTCACGATTGAACTCTTCGATTCCATAGGTACCGCGGAATGTTGTCTTCGTCTCTCGGAGCAGAAAATACGGGAAATGGATTGCGAAAGGAAATACAGATTGTTGCTTCGCGAATTTGATATTAACCGCGCGTGCACGCCGAACGTCAAAAAACGTCTCGTGTATCGCTTTACTTTTCGTATCGTATCTTTAAATTGAGCAAAGAAAAGCCATGATGGCGTCGGTTGCTCGTCAACGTGTATATTTCTTTTCGTATTTACACGATTATTCCAGATATATCGGGTGAATGATTCTGAAATTCATCTTGCGTCGCTGATTTGGTTCGCGTAGTACTGTGCAGTGCTGGGAAACGTCGCCATGTTGGGCCACTGGCGGAACGTTACGAACAGTGGATCGATCTCGCGCAGATGGTTCGATGATCGTTACTACACATTTAATTATTATTTAATTAAAATGAAATAGACAAATATGCTTAATAAAAAGTAATAAAATTAGTAGTAAGTAATAAAATTAGTAATTTTTGATTAAATGTTGATTTAAAACACGCGATATAAAATTTTCTTGAATGTTACGACAACTATTTCGGAGAAACAGTCGAAACTGACAACACAACCTTGGTGTTGTTTTCATCCTTGTATACGTGCTTTGTTCACACGAGGTCACCGCGGAATAAAGTCACCGGCAGACATAATACAGATCATTGTCGTCCCGTGTGTCGTAGCGTTAAGACGTATCGATCGCTCTTCGAATAATATACGCAATTATCTCCCGTACAATTAAACGCGTTCTTACGTTTAGTGATTTGGGTATCGAACTGGTACTTGATCAAGCGGATACATGCACGAATGCATTGTTATCGGATGACAATTAATTTGTTACGTGCTGAACTGTAAGTGTGCAGTGAAAAAACTTTGATAAAGAAAGAATGCGTTGAAAAATATTAATAAATATTTATGCGTGTTATTTTATTTTCCTCTCTTTTCATTCCCCAAATATTTTTTAAACAAAGTCTGAAACGCTTGCATTTAATATCTCTATTTTCTACCAGAGTTAAATATTCTCATTTATTCATATTTATATATTGATAATTTGATTTTATACCACTTACAAAGTAAAGTACTTCCCTCCCATGGGTACGACCTCGACGCGGTGGGAGGGCCCAGTACCCCGAGGTTTTTACTCAAGCAACATTCTTGTTTCGCTTGGATAAAAATCCAAAGACGGGGAAGCCAATGTACCCTCGTCACCGATTTAACTGAATAAACGAACCGCAGTCGGTTCGTCGCGTTTGTTTCGGGAGTGCCGTTCCAGTAATCGGACTAAAGGACTTGCTTTGTAAACGGGAGTGTCATACAATATCGCGCGAAAAACTTTTACTGCTAATTAGTCCGCGCGCGACTTCTAGTTTATTCGCGTTTTCGCGAGTGTCCTGTGCAACGGGAGGAGACAAGGTCCAGACGTCCTGAGAGGAGGCGGAGGTCTGGAAGAGACATCGGGCCTCGGTGGAGCAACCTTGGGGTGAGTATTATCCCCCTCCTTTAATTTAAAATTAATAGTTTTTGTTCATTTATTTGGAAAATTAATGTTTTATCTCATTAAATTAAAAATAATTAGAGAAAGAAAAGTCATTTAAAATTTTATTAAAGTTTATCCTTGTAAAGATCTTTTTTGGAAAATAGATAATTATACTAGTTATAAATCTAATTCTGAAAGACGAATTAACCGCGCGTATGAATTATCTTTTGAAACGTTACCGTTCTCACTATGAACGTTTCTTTAATTTGAATATTTCGCTTGTGTGTTGCAGTATCATCGTAGCTACGTGGCTGATGAACGCCGCCCGTTGCGCATCGGATCGGTAAGTCAAAAATTTCTTTACTGAGGTTACGAATCTACGAAGAATAAAAAATAAAGCAGAAGTACTTCGGTACATGTCACATTGCAATAATAAGTTATAGTATAAAATATCAAATATTGTAGATTCGTTGCCTTAAAATGGATGGGCTAAAAATAATTACGGAGCAAATATTTAATCTTGGTTTATCAATGATTCTACATCGTGCGACTGTGCTCGAGGAAATACTCGCACACTTCGCACACACGGAGCTCGCAAAGAGCTCATCATTCTTAATCGATGAACTGCCGTGTTCTGTAGTTAAAATAGTTTTTTAAATAAATTTTAAATTAAATAAATATATAACTATATATTTTAATTAAGTAAATATATAACAAAACATTTTATTTTGCTAATTTAAATTAGCACTAAGTACGTAAGAGATTGCATTTTTCAAGTTTTTTTCTATGATCAATCGACTTATTATTATAAATATTTTAGAAATTAGAATTATTATAATAAATATTTTAGAAATACAGAGAAAAAACAAAAAGTAAAATACAGTGCTTTTACAGTTAAAATAAAAATAATTTTTTTAAATAAATTTTTATTTAAGTTAATTAAGTTAATTTTCTTATAAATAAAATTCTCGCAATTAATTTTTTAAATTATTTTTCATTTTTCTCGAGTAGGAAAAAAAAAGGAAGATATTAGATAGGTGCAATAAAAAAAAATGTCAATAGATAGGGAAAAATTATGAAATTATTAGTTAGAATATGTTTTTATTTATACCTATCTGTTCCTTTCCCACATATTTAGCCAAGATTAAATATTGTATAAATCGATGCAAAATAGATCTATAGATTTTTATTACATACAAATACAAGCGTGACTTTAAAAAGTTAGAAATATTTTGGTTTTATTGGGCAATTTATTTTATAGAAAACGTTATCATAATTATTAATTATTAAAATTTATTTTAACAAGAAGATATCGATCTTACCCTAATTTTTTGTAACCTATCCATATATTTTTAATTGAGCAATTGGCTTTATGCTGGATAAAGTTATGCAATATGACAAACTCTTTAGATAAAGTTTAAAAAAAGAAAAAAATATATCTTAATAATTGAACATTTTGAAACTCTTTATATTGTTATAAAGTTTATCGCGGTAAAATTATAAGAAAAAAATATATTTTAATAATGGAACATTTAATATTACACTTAAAATTATTTGATTTTGAAATATAATATATATTCTATTAAAATAATTTTAACAAATACGAATTATAAAGAGATATCTTATCGATTGTTACAATATTAATTTTTATAATGAAGGAAATTAATTAGTCGATCCTTATAATAAAGGAAATTTATTATCACTCTCTGATCTCATGTCATTTATTTGAATCATATTTGCATGCTTTTGTAATAAAACTCTGCAACAAATCGTTCGAATCGATGAAAATACGCATATATGGGCCTTACATTCCATCGAACAACGCGTCTGGCAATTTTTATTTATTTTTAAATTAAATTTTGTTATTTATATTATAAAAATTATATTGCATACAGTTAAATATAAAGTTTAAATAATACTTACGATCGAATTTTTTCGATTAAAAAATCACACTGTCAATGTAGAGATTTTATCAAACAAAATTTGTTTCTATTTTATAATATTTATTGGATATATGTAAAAGCAAGTTAAAACTGGCACTTAATTAATTTAATTAACGGCCCCTTCGCGACGCGTTCGTGTTTCGCGCATCATGCAAAAGCGTGAAATTTTTTACGCTTATTGCCAACGATTGTCGGCAGTAAAAGGAATATTTCTCCTTGCCGATTTCTGGCTTTATGAAGCCAGATTATGGCCAGAAACAACGAAAGGTAAGACCAATTTGGCCAGAAGAAAGAAGACGAAGAGGATCGAATAAGGTAGGTTGGTGTACAACACCAATCAAAATATGAAAGATATGAAAGATATGAAAGGAAAAATAGGAAAGGTAAGGTCATGAGATTTTCTTGCATACGTGCCATTGCACGTAATCAGAGACGGAAAGTCCGTCTAAAATTAAATTCCGCGTAAAATAATAAAATTAAAACTCCCCGTAAAACCCCCTAACTACAATATTTAAACTATTTAAACCAAATTCGCGCACGCTCTTCTAATCGGATACACGCGGTCCTCTGTTACATACGGGTAGGTAGGATTAAATAAAACTAAAAGATAAAAATCGGGTAGGTAGGGATACGGGTAGGGATGGGGGGATACAATTAAAAAAATTATAAATTAAATTAAAAATTAATTTATTTTATAATTTTAAAATTGAACACAATTAAGGCTCATAATAAACTATATGATAAACATGTATTGGTAGAAATATACATGGACTTAATTCTGTTTGATGATTGAAAAGGAAGGCTAAAAATTGAATAACGTTTAAAATTAATTTTTAAATTTTTAAATTTTTAGCCTTCGCTGTATTATTTTTTTGTAAAATGTAACTAACAATTTTTATACAACATAGCAAGTGTATATTATGTAATGTTATATGCAATGTAAATATGTTATTTAAAATTTATGTGATGCTATGTCCAGATAAATGTCATCATATTTATTTCTTAAAACATTTATCGAATTATTTTCATTTTAATATAGTTAGAGATATACTAATCGAAAATCTATTCGACATTAGCGTTTATCTGGATTTAGTAAGTTAAATCACGTTAATGATCTAATGAACTTATGCGAAATCGACAAAATACGTATGATAATACGAATTTTACTAGATATCTGTGCTCGTAAGTTGAGAAAAATTATGTGAGAATTAGATTACATTTTTATTTATTAATTTATGATTACAGAATAAATTAACAAGATAAAAACAGATAAAAAGTTGTTAGTAAATTTATCTATTAAGTAATAACGTGAAATTTAAGCTTGTTAGAAATTCAACAAATGATCATCATAGAAACAGGTCTTTAACGAGCGGGAAGTTAATAATAATACACAATATAAATTAAAATTATAAACTTACATTAATACACATAAAATATTAAACGCGTTTCAACAAAGTCCTCCTCAGTAATGCTTTAAATTATTCGATAATTTGCAAAAAATTACACAAAAAATTATAACAAATCTTGGATGTAACCGCTTACACTGTTTACGCTATGTCTGTTCCTAGACTTCCTATTATTTTGATCAATTCTTTAAACTATCATTATTTTTATATTTGGAAAAACTATTAAAATAACAATAAAAATTTTTTTATAAAGTATTTCAACTGATAAAATATTTATGTGCAGTATAATATATTATACATACATTTATAAAATTTAAAAACATTTAAGAAGTTTTATAAGTTTTATAAGTTGACACTTACAAAAAATTAGTTGAGAAGTTTAATATCTAACTTTACAAGTGCATAAATCTTGTGTATACGTTTTATAACTTCACAGTGAGACTAAAGATGCTACTCTTATTCACTAGAGTCCTATAATAAGAGAAGCGCGAACTCTACCCGCACCTCGCCAACCGTCGCCATCTTAGGTCCGTAAAATAAAGCAATGTGAATTTATTTATTTAAATGGTATATAAATAACACAATACATATCCGAGGAAGGATCAGGCAACCTTGCGGGTCTAACATGGCGGCTACAATCGATCAATCAGGAAGTAGAAACAAGATCGCGTTTCTCTTATTATAAAACTCTACTATTCACCGGGAACCTTTATGTATAAAATAAATAAATTTTGTAAAGTTAGGTATTAAAAGTTTGTACACATTGTATTACATTAAGTCTGCGGCACACAAACTTAATGACTGACACAGTCACTTGATTTAAAATTCTGCATCCTTATTAGCTCTCATAAGCAAACCAGTACAAAAAATCGTACCGTGTGTCGCAGGCTTTAGTTCCATTTAACTGTGACGAACTGTGCTCGAGTGTGTTAATCTGTGTCGATTTGTGTCTCTTAAAAAGAAAACAGCCATAATGTTGTTGAGATGTTACTCATTAAAGTCTGTTTTACATTGAGTCATAAGTAGTGTAGTAAGTCTTAAGCCGTAAGGAACTGACCAATCACATTCAATTATTTTCTTCATATTCGACTGTCTAGAAACGGTTTTCTAAATCTTTCTAAACTGTTAGAATGTTAACGGAAAGACAAGCAGGAACTATTGTAAAGTAACTTTTAAAATAATAGGCAATAGTGGAGATCCTATTGAAGTGCTAAAACATTGTTTATAACATTTTTTATTGAACATAAATACGTTGAATTTATAATAAATTTCACTATCTGCAGAAACTTTGATTTCAAAATTCTTGTGAACAGTTCAATGTATTCCAATCTGTTAGATAAACTCACTAGGACCAGTTCTACCGAGCTGTAAAAAGAGATATTCCACAGAAGAAATAGCATCAGAACTTGGCAATTGTAAACCTGAGAATCGTATGTACAGATCGAAACTGTTATCTAAAACTGTGATCTAGAATCTTATGATGTAAATTGTGAATATATGATTAAAAATATACGGTTACAAAAAATTTCGAGATGAGTCGAATGGGGTACCTCCATATTAGTGTGATATCAATAATTAAAATTATTAAGAATTATTAAAAATAATTTAAGAAATAGCTTTTCAGATTGCTAGATTTTTCAGTATAAAATTCTTTAAAATCCCACTATTATGGGGTTCGACTCATCTCGAACAGTTGGTACCCGAGACATTTTGTACCCGTATGTAATTAGCTACAATAACGCATGTATTTTATTAATATTAGTATAAGAAGACTCAGGTTAAAAATTGGCAAGTCCTGATATTATTTTTTCTGGATGTAATATCTCTTTTCACAAACATCTCGGTAGTACTGGTCCTAGTGAGTCTATCTAACAGATTGGAATACATAGAACCGTTCACAGGAATTTCGAAATCAAAGTTTCTGCAGATGATGAAATGTATTATAAATTCAACATACTTTATGTTAATAAAAGCAGTGTTATAAGCAGTGTTTTGGCACTCCAATCATCACTATCGCTTATTATTGCGGAATTAGTAATGCAAGATGAAGAAAAGTCAGTTTTAAACTGGGATTGAAGATGGGGTTTTACTTGAGATATGTAAATGATATCATTCTAGCTGCTATTAGGGAAAAGGTGTCACTTATACATTCGACAGTTTCAATAATTATTATGAAAGATTGAAATTTACTCTAGAACACATAAACATAACTCACAATAAGTTTCCTTGATTTTAAAATCATTATACAAGAAGGAAAAATTTATTTAAATTGGTATCATAAAAAATTTTTTTCAGTAAGAGTTCTTTTTTTCGGAGCATCCGATCTGTCATGAAATAGTGAAATATCTATTTATAATTTAAATATCAAATATCTATTTATAATTTACTGCAATTTTACTGTCACATCCAACATTCCATGTTAAAAACATTTGCTTATGCATTAATTTGCTATTAGATAATGGGTTTCTATTATGATATTTAATTATTTGAACAAGAGAATAAAAAAACTTAGCTTAAATATTAACTTCCTGCTTGTTTAAGGTCTTTTTGTATATGATCATTTGTTGAACTTCTACGAGTTTAATCTTTACGTTATTACATAATAGTTAAATTTACTAATTTACACCTTTTTTATCTGCTCACGTAAGATAAAAACATAAAAAATTCTGTAATCATAAATTGATAAATGAACATATGATTTAATTCATCAGATATCCTTTCTCAATATACGAGCACAGATATATCTAATAAAATTTGTGTTATCACATGTATCGCTTTCGCATACTTTCGCGTTATTAAAATTTTGTGAGTATATTATTATTAATAATATTATTTTTTATGTATTTTGAACAGCAATTTCTTTGCATTATATTTTTGTATTATATACATTTTTTGTATTATATTATATATATTGTAGATATCTGATTTTATATTTATATATTGTATTATACTATTAAATTGTATGAAACATTATTTTCTATTCTCTAAATTACAATTTCTAGATTATAATTGTACAATATTATATAGAATTGTATTTGGATATAAAATAAATTTATGATAAAAAATATTAAAGTTTAAAGGATAAAAAATATTAAAAATTTTTTATCCAAAGAAAAGAGGGCCGCTGAAATCGGCGGGGGTGGTGGAGGGCCTCTATAAGATAATTAATTTTTAATTTTGTTGTAATTATATTATACATATCGTAAATATCTGATTTCATATTTCTATATTGTATTGTACTATAAAATTGTATGAAACATTATTTTCTATTGCCTAAATAACAACTTCTGGATTATATTTGTACAACATTATATAAAATAAATTGTATTTTAATATAAAATAAATTTATAATAAAAAATAGTAAAGTTTAAAAGATAAAAAATATTAAAAATTTTTTATCCAAAGAAAAGAGGACCGCCGGTTGGAATCGGCGGGGGTGGTGGAGGGCCTCTATAAGATAATTAATTTTTTATTAGATAATTTATTTCTCTCTTTCTCTTTCGCTTTCAATTCAAATCTAAAGAAAAAATATTACTTTACTTATAACTTAAAAAATAGTCTAGTCTAATTGAGATTTGTGGGAGGGTCTCTCTGCCATTGGGAATATTCGTGGACATTGGCTATGTAGTTCAATGTGCACGTTTTAATGTCCACAGAGGGCGTATCGCTTTCAGGGATCACCTAAAACCGGCCCGTGGCGTCTCTCAGTTTTCTCTCTGGCATCACACTCCCTAGTGTTTCACACCCGAAATGAGACGGACGTATATTTGGTCGCTGGGGAAAGAGAGAGAACGAGGGAACACAAGTGTAGTAGGTGCAACGAACGGATTGGCTGTTCGATTCAGTAGTGCCAAGCACGCACAAAATTTACAGATCCCTTTGTTCGATCGGCCGAACCACGCGCTTCGAGTAGTTTCACGCCTATGATGTCAGATAACGCCACTGATATGATTTTCGTGAGTTCTATGCTAAATATATATAAGCTTGTACTTACTAACTACAATCTCTCTTTTTTAAAAAATTGTGTATAGGATTATTGGCCGTATAGAAAAAATTTTATTATAGATTTATGTGGAGAGCGAGAGAAAGAGATTGGTGGGCTTGATTACTTTTCGACATTTTCTACGAAATATTAGGTAACAATTAAAATTAAAAAATTTAAAAATATTAACGTGTCTTCTCTGGTAATAATTATTTATGTTTAATAACTGTGCTAGACTCGCTTTTTACATAATTAAACTATGTAAATGTTACATATATGTATATTTTATATACACACACATATATATATATGTGTGTGTGTGTGTGTGTAAATGTGTGTGTGTGTGTGTGTGTGTGTTTTTTACATAATTATATAATATATATATATATTATATAATATTATATATATAATAACAATTATATATATAATTATTTAGTAATTCAAAGCGCAAATGTAGAATTGATATTTTTGATCTGGTATGGAACCGGAAAACTTCAAAAGAAGACGGAATTTGATATCTCAATGGAAAATGTGACATTCAGAATTTATGTAAAATTTTGTATTCTCTCATATAGTATTTTTCTACAACATTGCTAGAATATTCTGTGTTGTATGGGTAGTATTTTAAGAATCATGGAATTTATTATATATTTTATATTTATATTACTGTTTTAATCAGAGACAGAAATTGCATGCAACGAGAAGGATATAAGTGTAAGAATACGCCTCTCATCAGGTTTTCATCGAGTAGTTCTTATTGCATATCTCCTTGAGATCGTTCTAAGAATTCATTAATGTAAAATTGACTTTTCTATACCTGCCCTACGCGGAATAAGACAATTTCTTGGAATTCTTTCGCCCCTTTTCTCCTTTTCTCTCTCTTCGAGTCTATTATAATGAATACGTTGTCATCACTACTGACCATATAGAAGTCAGTGAGCAATCCTCCCGAAAGCCATCGTCCTCTGGAATTACAGGGATGGTATATAAAAGGACGCAACGTCATCGACTACGATTGCGAATTAAATTACACGGAATAATAAGTCTCCGTCGAGACATCAAACATCCTGCCACGAGTTCTCTCTATCAGAAATAAAATTAGCATAGGATAAATACAACGAGATGAAAAGAAAGACAGGATTTTTTAAATCGATTCATGAAAAGGAATTCCCATGGCGCGCCGACAAGAAACTCCCCTCTCACTTCCTTGCCGCCTCTAACGTTTTTTTTTTTTACAAAGTTACGAAGGAAGGTTTTGTGATTACAAAGAAGTACCGCGTTGTCGCGATAAGAAATGCCATGGCAAATAAACCGTGAGGAAAAAAAGGAGGGAGGAAGAAAAAGAGAAAGAGATAGAGAGAGAAGGACCGTTCGTGTGAGGGTGCGAATGTCTAAAGACCACCCGTTGCAGCAGCGGGCTGTGAGGGTGGTCTGACGTAACGCGACGTTACGTCAGACCGTGCTATAGAGCAGCAAAGGGATGGCGGTAGTGCGCGTGGGGGTAAACGGGTGGGTTGGCGAGAGGTTCACGGGGTTGGGTCGGAGGGGACCGGTACGTCAATAGGAGAATCCCTCCGGGCTGCCGGGTAGGGAAATGTACCTCCGAGTGGGGAGTAGCTCATGAAACTCGCGGCCAAAGGACGTGGAAGGGATAAGCCGCCCCGATGCTCTTTCCTCCCTCGCGCCCCTTCTCACTCTCTCTCTCTCTCTCTTTTTCTCCCTCTTTTTCCCTTTCACTCTACGCTTTCGAAATATGTGACTTCCAGTAACGCACAATTTCCGCAATCATACGAGTTCAAGCGGCTGAGGGTCGCCAGGAGAGTCGCTACTATGTTTGCGGGTTGCTTCTTCAAGGAAACTAGTCACCTTTTCTATAATCGTTAATACCCGTGGGTTGCATGAATATTAGTTAGAGTTAATGTATCGAGGGGACAAACAGGAAGATAGGAGCGGAACGCTGGCCGATGTTTATGGAGACGACGAATCAGCTACGTAGAAACATGTCGTCGTTAACTCTTTAAAAGTTGTGCCCCTCGATCTGCGGCCTACAGCTCGAGCCATATGATATACAGTGTCACGGTAAAGTAGAGATCGACAGCGGATCCAGGGGGGATCGGTAGCTCGATCGAGCTCGCTATCGCACGGGGATACCTTGTGGGAACATAGACTCCCCTAATTTTGCAGCGCTCTGTGCGACGTCACGTAACGCGCGCAACCACCCTCGCGACGGTTTCGATATGTATGATTTAGTGGTGTGGCACTTGCCGCGGGATAGAGACGGTTTCTGTCCATTCACCTACCCGTCAGACACGTCGCTCTAGGCATCGGGTGTTTAGGTACCATAAGTAGTGGTCTGCGGCTACCATTGAGCCCCGTTTTTAGAGAGGGTGGGGTGCGGGAAACGGAGAACGCAGAGGTTGCGTGGAAGGTAGGGAGAAACAGGAGAAAGGGTATAATCCCTCGCAGGGGTGGCGGTCAGTGACGTACAACAACAATACCGACGTTATCGTCGATCGACCGAATGGGGTGAAAGGGGGAAGGAGAGGGTTGAGAAAACGCAGCGTGACGGTATGGTAACGGTTGCAAAAACTGTCGCACGAAACACGGCACTTAGAAATTTCCACGAGTTCGCGACGCTAATAAGGGTTGTCGTAACTCTTTTGATGGCTCACTCGATTCGGCCAACTGGTACCGAATAACGTAACGTTCTCTCTGCAATAATACGCGGAAATGTGAGCGGAAGGCTATCGGGTTTGTTACGTTTACGGCGTAAACATTAATTTGTTGTCCACGTATCGGATATCATGAAAAATTGTAGCTTATAAATCATATACATGCATTATCGCGAGTTTGCACAATTAATTTGACGCTATATTAGTTCCCCCTCGTGTACATTTGTTAACTTTTCCACTTTTCAACTTTATGCAGACGTAAATATCATTAATTTAATTATAACACTCTGTAAAGCGATACTTCGACTACGTTACTGTCTCGCGCTCGGCAGGGGTTATCACAATTTCAAAGGCGTCGCAAGTAATAGGGGCTATACAATACTGGGAAACATTCACTGAGTAAAACTTCGAAAGGTTATACATAACGTATAATTTCTTCGTACTCTAAGTTCATTAAAGGTGAACGGTCAGGCCTTGTGATAAACTCATGTTTCGCGAAACACGTAAAGATTATCATGGAAATATTCTAGTGGCACGGAACCTTGCGGCGGAATTCCGTCACTGTGTTTTTCCGAACGGGAAATAAGGGGTGGTATATTAGGGGCGTCTCGACCGCACGGAGGAACCCGAGTGATCACACAAGCTTTGTTTTTATAGCGTTTTAGTTCATTGAAATTACATAAATTAATATCGCATACGATATTAATTTATATAATATATAATTTTAATAATATATGAATCATTCTTTCCTCTTATTTTCTTCTAATTTTATCAAAAGAGTTAGCATCTTCTCAAGATTTTCTCTGACACTATTTGAGTTTTTAGATATTACTCTAATGAACAAAGGATGGGTAACAATAAAAGCGTCCCGCGTTTTTTGACATACGAATAAATTTAAGTAACAAAGATGGCCTCTAATTTAACTTTAATTATAGAAAATAAAAACAGATGACACGCACATCTCCGACCATCCCTCTCACGAGGGAAGGTCGGAGTTAAACTTTCGAGAGACGTCACTGTTCGGCGGGGTGGTGCGTCAAGGGCGAGCGGCATCCATAGTGGGGATACCTTCGGCAGGTAGGGGCGCGTCGCGGCCGATCGGAGCGCAAGAGGGAGGCGGCAGCATGAGAGGCAGAGAGTGTAACCCCACGGTCGCACCGCCACCCGTGCGTCGTCGTACTTAAAATATGACTTGGGTTAGAACGCACACGGGATAGTCGTGCGAGTGTAGAGATATTAGCCGTGTGCACCGGGAGTATAATCATCCGTATTAGTTTTAGTCAAGCAAAAATAATAGTGAGCAAGGGTTGTTGTCCGAGGGGGCGTGCAACGGGGTTTCCCTCGAGAGAAAGAGAGAAAATTAGAGACAGAAAAACAGCGAGAACGAAGTGAAGCCAGCACAAGAGAGGAAAGTCAACCAACGAGACGGACGGATGATACGGGGGTGGCTGGGTAAAATCAGGCTTTCTCGATCACCGGCCCAAGTGAAACGCGAAAACAGCCGTGCAGTTTCGGGGAACCGCCGTTGCGAACGAATACATATCATTTTATCCTAGTTGCAAAGAGTGTGTGTGTGTATATGTGTGTGTGCGTGAGACAGGGAGGGAAAGATAAAGTGTGAAAGAGTTGATAGCGAGAGGACGGAGGGTGGATCGCGAGATAGAACAACGCGATCAGCGAACGGAAGTTGTTGTGAAGTGAGTTTAATGAGGGTACATGGAGAAAAAGAGGGAAAAGGGGAGAAGAAGAAACGTCGTGAGTTCCATTGAAATGCATATACAGAGATATATATAAATAGATAGATGGATAAATAGATAGATATATGTATACACATGCGCAACGCGAAACGTGTGAGTGTACTTGGCTTAATCGTCATCGTCGTCATCGTTATTGTCGTCGTCGTCGTCATCGTGAACGCGTCCGCTTCCGGTCCGAAGCTTTCGGGACAGTGAGATTTCCTTAGGGAAGTTTCGAAAGTGACTCGATAGAGTCCAAGGGAGAAAGAAATATAGAAAAGTAGATACAAAGAGAAATTTCCTTCCGCGGATGATCGCGAACAAGCTACGTGTCGTCGTCGTCGTCCGTCGTGCATATCTTTTCTCGTGAATTGTGATTCTTTGTGCCGCTCGTCGAGGGAGGTGGGACAGTGATCTCTGCGACGAGACGGGATAAGACAGATAGGCCGGGTAAGTGGAATTACTTTTCCCCTGTACTTGATCTTGACTTAACGTTTTTACTGCAACACGAGAGGCGGAAAGTTAATTGGGCAATAAGACTGATTAAATTGAGGCCCTTTGATAACTGGAAATCGAGATAATGAATCAGCTCGTCTATCCCGCAAGCTTACATCTTGACTTACATTCTGCTTGAACGTCAGATCTCTCATCTGGGATTAAATCCAGTTCTCCTATGATGCTTATAATGATTTGTGCAAATTGTTTATCTTTGTACAGCTCTTCTAACTCGTAATATTGTTATCATTTAATTTTAGAAATTGTGTGTCAGATAAATTACATAATAAACTACGGAATTCTTAATTTTTTATCGTAAAATAAATCCATTATAAAATTTATCATATTTAGTTTATATCTCCTCGAAGTTGAAAGTTTGCTTTCTTCGTGGGAAGGAGGTTTTATATATATAAGTTTTGTAAGACTATATAATTCTTTTAAGTGCTAACAGATTGTGTATATATATATATATATTGAACCACAAACAAATTTCATTTAAGGTTATTTCATTTAATAATAATTAATAGAATAATCAGTTTTATTAAGTTTTATTTAATCAATTTATAAAAATTAAAAAATTTTGCTTTTTCTGTTCCTTTAGCAAAATATTTTTTCTATTCTTTTCTATACACATTACTTTCTCATTAAATGAAATCATATTCATAAAAATAATTAGATATCATTTTGCCGATAATTATGAAAAAATTTCAGATATAGTTCATAATTGTGTAAAATATAAAAATATAAATTTTGATTTGTCTCGATTCAATATAATAAAATTTTAGTATGATAATATATTTTTACGTAGTATTTACACTTAGAAATTTTAATGTTTTACGTTTTAAACTTTATATATTGGTAATAAGTTTTAAATAACTTGTACATTAAGTACACGTAATAAAACATAAAAATTTCTGATTACTGTATAAAATTACACTAATTTTATTGAGCTCTTTTAAATATTAAAACTATAAATTTTTGAAATTTACCCACAAAATATTAATTTACGATAGGCCATTAAAATTTTCAATTGTATAAAATTATGTTAAATTTGGTATAAATTAAATGTCTTGGCATTTTATTATTTTCTATTGAACTATATTGTTGAATTAATGTTTAGCATTTATATTCTTATTCTTTATGCGAAATACGAATATGAAATTTACTTTAAAATAATTTTATTATTATTGTCGACAAACATTGAACTACTTTCGTGAATGTAAAACATTGTAATTTGAAGCAATGTAAAAAGACCAATATAGGAAAAAGTAGAAGTACAGTCTAGTACTGCTTCAATCTTGGATTGACAGAAGAAATTTGTGGCCGAAAAAAATTGTTATTCTCTTAAAATAGAAATAGTGAAAATGCTGGTAAATTTGTAAAAATACATATGTGGACGATAAAATAAACGTAGGATCGATAGAGTCTTTTTTACCTGCCAGTACAATACGTTTTTAATAAAACGGGTCGACAGGTGCTAATGTAGTAAATTTACCTAAAAATATTGCAAATATCTGAATTAAACCTTAACGATTCCCTCATCAATTGGTCAAGTTTAATGGTCAAGTTTAATGGTCAAGTTTTTCTTAATTGAAACGCGTCAAGATACGGACAGTTTTCACGTTACGAATAATTAAGAAATAAAAGACTTTTCGTGAGCTAACTTTCCACGGTGCAATTAAATAACAAAACTTTCACGTTTATTTAAATTCAAGAGGACTTATCTCTCTTTTTATCAAATATAAGTCCAAGCTTCATTACCGAGAGACACTCGGCATTGAATGTTAAGACACGGTCAACCAAAATTCAGTCTTGTTTCGATCTTATCACCAAACAAAATTCACAGTTTAATTTATTATAAAGAAAAACAGGGGACTCATAAGCAGATACGAGTAAGCGCAGCGTTGTTCTCGTGATTGCTTCATTATCTCGAGCAACACGTCGCAACAAGCGCAAGAGCCTCGATGTTGCAAGAGCCTCTAGATTCCTATTTTCGCGTCAGAAAATCTACTTCCCGGCGACTTGATCGTATAAAGGTTCCAAGAGAACTTGAAAATAGCGATATCATCGTATATACACGACGAGGCACACTCTCACCTTTATCATGGAATCCCACGCCGCGTGATCGTGTCTCGTCGATGAATCACTCTCCCCTTCGTCAAGAAAGGTGGTCAGTATTAATAACCGAGTGATTGTGTAACGTGAAAATAACAATGCTCGTCGGCCGATAGTGTTTCCACGCTTTGCCATGTATTCTCTCAGTGTTATCGCGCTCGTTCGGTACTGGGACACGCGCGTTAAATATTCCCTTTCGCAAAATCCGCGCGACGCACTCGTCTAGCGATGTGCGTGCAGCTCTGCGCAGAATTTCCGAGCCCCGAAACTCCAAAGGAGTGCGGGATTAAATTATTCATCGTTTGCAACTGCGGCGCGTTATTTGTTTAACGATGCGCGCCAGGGTTCAATGGAAATACAGAATTATTACCCTCCCTGTCGTGATTTCAGTATATGTTACATTTACAAATCTCAATCGTGCGATCAGCTAAATATAATTTTTTTTGTATTTGTATGCGATTCAAATTGGTAAGGCTGAGTGCTTTGTTTTTATCTTGATATTATTAATATTTATTCTAAAATTTATGTAAATTTGACTATTCAAAAAATATTATGGGGAAATGTTTTTTTTTTGAAATTATAGTTAATTACAATTGTGGGTTAATTTGAGGGTTTGAAATATCATATGTGACGATGTCCACTTCGATGCAGGATAACAATAATTAATCGTTAATTAAGTCAGTTCGTCAGTTACAGAAAGATCGAAAATGTTGTTTATTTTTCGAATAAATGCATTCACCTAGATAAAATAATTAATAATCGCTCTAATCATGTTTACGTAAAGTGTAACAAATGTCAGGATGCCATTTCACGATTTTCATATTAAGTATACAATGTATTTCATATTGTTTTAATATTGTTTTAATTATGTTGCTTTAATATTGAAAAGATTCGACGAAGAGTTAAGTGAAGAAGTTCGTGTTCTTAAGAAACATTAGAAGATTAATCGATAACATGTAACTTATCTCGACGAGAATATCTGAAAATTTAAATCTCGGTCATCACAGTGAATAAAATTTCTTCGGATAACATTTGACTGTTTCTATTAAACCTTCATTAAGACGTTATACGACTGTATAAATGAACCGACCGATCGCAATGTAGGAATTAATTAATCACTACGTTTCTTTTGGAATGCTTTTTCTTCAATTTGTACTATATTCTCCGCGAAAGGGTAAACTTCACTTTGTCGACAATAAAAAACCACTCTTTTTACCTCGTTTACTTAATTGCACTGCCAGTGTTTCCTCATTCCATTCACTCAACGGAAAAGGAACCGTAGCCGTTCACATGTGAAACTAATTGAATGTTTCGTTGCAATTTCACGATTCTCTTATCCTGAAAGGAAAAGTTAATTCTTATCCAGGAAAAAGTGCATCGCCTAAAATTAGTAACGAAAGATGAGCGTTAATATTACGATTATTTATAATATTACGATTACTAATTTTTACGATAATATTACGATTATTAATTCCAGCAAATAATCGCACAATTAAATGCAATCTTTTTATTCTTTACATTATTATTTACAGTTACTGAACTTTATTAAAACTACTAAAAAAGTCAATTCTTGTCGGAAACAAAACGGTCTGATTTTATCGATGCCTCATCGTTTTGTTTGCTTAATTTTATAGATTTATCCCCGGCATTATGTATTGTCTGCTACGCGAATCGCTAACTTTTGTCACTGACAAATCCATTTTGGATCGCAAGGATCATGTCCTCTCCCTTTTCACTCTTCAAACATTAGAATATTGACATTTGCTGAAAGTCGGATGTATTGTCCGACCCATGTCAGAAGGTACAATGACACATGTGAGATAGATTTCACAGTGGAGCTACGAATCTCACATACAACGTGACGTTTTGAGAATAATAAAATAAAATAAATGTACTTTAAACAGTAAAATATGCGTTCCTTCAAAGAGTCTCGTACCTTGTACATTTCAACCCAAATTGAATGCCGTTACTTATGTCGTAAACAAACATCATGAAATATTTACGCGGCGCCAACCGCAACCTTTGGGTCTAACTCAATATTTTATGTCGTGCAAGACGCTCTTCGGGAATGATGCTCTTTACGTGGATATTAACTCTCTTCGTAATGGTTTCGCCAGCACGTCTCGTAATTATTTTGTCGAATGGCACGTAGCATGTGACAAATGATGCCACAAACAATGTCACCATCTTTCTGATGTTTAATGCGGTACATTTAATAGCCGTAATTACGTTAATGTAGTTAGTCGTCGTCAAATGTTTTAAATTAAGTTAGAACCGTTAGTCCAAATTTGCTATCTCAGACTAATAAAACTTAGATGTGTACCCGATCATATATGATGCTCACTAATATTTATCGTTGATTGACGTACAATGAGTCTGCAATATAAGCTATCTTTACTACTTCTATTCTTTGATAATCCGACGGCAATCACGTGTTCACTAATGACATCGTAATAGTGGCAAGATCGAAATCTGTGTGAACAATTTCCAAGCGATGTAACAATAGACCTGGTTCTGTATGCATAGGGAAATCAGTAAAAAGTTCAATATAAAAGTTCAATATAATAATGTCGACATCGAGATCTACTTGCAGAATAAAAAATTTATATTATACGAGAAATGAGACTCGATATAATCTCGGTATATTAATCTTAAGAGTAGTAATTTCTCATTGTCGTTGGTAAATTTTGAATTTCTCTCTCGCATATACGTACATTTTATTTCCGTCATGTTAACATCGTTACTGCTTGGCCAAGCGCAAACTGGAATCACGCGCGGAATGCAGTCGCGCGATTTCGCGACAATGATGCACCGAGTCTCGGCTTCATCTCCTACATCCAGGATGTATTTTAACGGAGAGAGTATTTACGGATTATTTAATTAATGCCTGCATACGTAGTGGTTGCGGTACACGTCGGCTCGAACGTGACGTGACGTGACGTGCTTCGTACTTGACCCAATTTCGCTCGGTTCGCGCCGTCTTTAACGTTTGTCTGAAAATAGCGCACCCGAGTAAAATAAGGAGAAAGGTGGATGAGGCAATGATAACTCGATATCGCGAGCTACTATTATCCGAGAAGGAATATACATGAAGACACGATCCTAAGCTCCTGCGAGGAATATATCCGAGAAGGAATATACATGAAGACACGATCCTAAGCTCCTGCGAGGACATGACTGAGGGCTCTCGTTCAATAATGGCGAATACGAGCTAAAAGCGGGTTCCTCTGCGTAAAATAAGCGTCACGTGCAGCGTAAAATATGACGTTAATTATAACTTTGGCCAATTTTGAGCCCACATACACGTATCCCGATCCCATTGCGGTATAAAAGACAGACTGCAATCTAATTATTTAAATTTCAATCACTTAACTCGTATGTTATATTCTACAATGGAATCGCAATAACAGTTTTGGCTTTTACGCTTATCGAACCTGACCTTTAATCGTCATTCGATCGTCATTGCTTATTTTACTCACCAAACCTAAACAATAATAGTTATTCTGTTTGCCATGCATTTAATATTCTCTAGGCCTTAAGATTTAAAGTAATGTAAAGGGGAGACACGAATGAATGAAGACGTATTTAAGCTCTTTAAATATCTTCTTAATCTTTCGGACTTTCAGTGATGTCCGAGTAATCACGCGGTCCGTCTAACAACTTGATTTATTGTTCGGCAGCGCAGAGTACAGAGTTGGGAACGATGTTACCTTGCCGTAATACTTTTTTAATGTAATGAACTAGTAACAGCGTTTACAACGCTATAAATATCCGTGTCTATATATTATATATATTTACATTCTATTTATATTATAATTTAATTAAGTTAAACATAAAATTTACATTTTGAATATTTTTTAAATTAAATTATAATGTAACTATAACATAAACAGATATTTATAGTGTTATAATTTAAACGTCGTTACCAATATTTGTTTTCGAAAAAAAAGTAATGTATTCTTCTCAATCCTTCTCAATACTTCTCAATCATGCGCAATAAATCTCTGATTGATACGTTCTTGTAGATAGCATCTCCAGCGTCATAATACAATTTTGTTCTCATCGTGGGGGGCGGGGGGGGCTATCTCTTTCACGACTAACGTTAACGCCGAATCGATTTCAGGGTTGCATTGTAAGGCCTCTCTCTCGATGAGGAAACCTGCAGCCGTACACACACATTAGCCAAGTGTCTCTCAGATTTCTCCCTAGCTTTCGATTATTAATCGAATAACAATAATTCTCACGGAAACATCCATTAACGCACGCATTATTAACTGTCATATCGAATCGATTAGCGATATTACTGCACTAAGCGAGACATGAGGGAAATAATGTCTCCATGTATGGAAATTTATGCAAGTTGTCGCAGAGCCTTTCGCACATCCTTCCTTTCATCTATGAAAATTTAATGCACGTCTCTCTGATTAATATCCGAACTTAAAATTTCCGCTAACATATGACTCACTTAAATTTAAGCGATGAACTATCGTGTCTGTGAATCTTAATTCACTGCATTCTCTGAATTTTTAATCTAACAACGCGAGTGTCTAGACATCTCCTGTAAAAAAAGTAAAAGCATTATCCTTCGGACGCATGTAATTTTCCCAGCAAACATCAATTAATAGTAATATAACCTCGATTTAATAACATCAATGTTAATAATTTCCAACAATAGAAATGCAACATAATTGTTGAGTGGGAAGTTACAGTTGAGTGGGAATATTGATGATAGTTGATATTAGTTGATGTTTGTTGGATTTTTTTATGTCGGATGTGCATCACTTTTCGATATCAAGAAATTATCGTGGGGTGTCAGCGGAGCGTGTTTAAGGGTGAACAACCGTAGAATTTCGTCCTAGTGGCGTATTGATTAGTTCGCTAGTATATTACAACACACCGTAACAACATTATCACTCCGTGCTACAGTCGACGCCTGTAGTTCCTCACATCGTTAAACGCTTCTCATTTGCATACCGGTTAAACGGTGCCGTCGCCGCTGTCGCCGTGTAGCCGCCTCTCTCGCTACCGAAAATCAACAAGTCTGCACCGTAGACGGATATTTGATACCTTTTCCTACCCTTTGTAAAACCGCGTTAATCCGATGCGGCATTTCGTCGCTTACGTTTGAAATGAGAAGTAACACCGAAACACAAAGTCCCAATCATCATGATGAAATGTTCTCCGCGTCGCTAAGTAATCAATTAACCGTAAATTTGCGAAGAGAGAAACCTTAAAATGGTACCATAACGAAAAACATAACATGACAAAATAGAGAACACTCGTGCAGATCTCGCGAGAACTTGGAGATTTAATGATTTACACGTACGACGAGTGAAAACAATTTCAATTCTTTTCGTACAATCTATAAGTAATAATAATATAATAATAAATAATATAATAATAAATAATATCAACAAATATATGGAAGTTCAGATATTTGGAAAAAGTATATACGCTAGCTGCATACGATGCTCCCTCGAATTTTTCACGAAATCATATTTATCCGGCGGATCGATTCGAGGAAAAATCACACGGAGTGTTCTCAGATATCGACGTTCTCTGAAACGGATGCTTTTCTTTTCGCGATACACACACGACCTAGTTCGCCTACAGCGTGTGCATGCGGAAAGGTAATGAATCCCGAGGTTATCGCCTATCCGGCAGCAGTTAGCATTTCTAATTGCTAATCGTTCGCGTTGGTAATCCTCCCGCGATCGTACGTACGCGTTACAGGGTGTCATTATTCCGTTAATGTCAATTGCATTATGGTTGTCGAACTCGAGCGTCGTGAGGGAGCGCGCCTGCAATGCTATATTAATTATCGATCCACCATCAAGTCGCGACAGCCAGCGGAAAATCCTCACCTCATGGTGATAAATAAACACGAGGAAAATACATTTTTCTTGCATATAAAGAGACAGAGCGAGGCCAAGACCGAGGGTTTGGATATGCGCTAGAAGTACTTAGGGAGAATAAAACACGAGCAAGAAGAAAGCGAGGAGTAAGTAATTACGGGAAAGCATAAACGATGTTTTTTCACAATAGTGGAAATGAAGCAGCTGTTCTCGGAGATTTTGTTAAAGAAAACTAAACTAACGATTTATAAAAACGCCTGTTGCTTTGTGTATAAATGTGTTTCTACACACAAAGAGTCTCTCGATATCAGATATCGAAAATCGCTCAGGCAAGTGTTCGACCCAGTTACATTTACGTACTTATGTATATATATTCTTATATATTCGTATACTTATATTCTTCATTCCCCAGCGATCTTGCTCGCCTTAATAGCAGTCTGCTTACTTTATTAAGTATCACGCCGCGATAAGACACGCATGTAATCCGCCGAGTATTATTAATTAGTTATATTTTATCCCTTTATGCGGACAAATGCGCGATTTTCTAAGTTCTTATCAAAGTACTTATTTTTAATCACTTTAATTTACAAAATTTTGAAATTTTGAAATATTTCTTTAATATAACAAACAAAAGTTTTTAATACAAGAAACATATTTGTTGCGGAATTAACATTTCCTTATATTAAATTAATATTAATTTCCTTATATTAAACAATAATTTTAACAGTTTTTTGTAAAATATTATAAAAAATTATAATGTTTACGAAATCATAAGATTACTTATCGCATGATCTTCAACAGTAAATTAATATGCTTAAATAAACATTAAAATTTTTAAAGATCGAAGGCTGCTTTTATATATATTTATATGTACAATATTTTCAATTACATTGCAATTATGAAAGCAATGAATATTGAGGAAAAATCAAATTAATATAAGTATAAAGAACTTGTTAATTAACTGATGTCCTCATCCTGCAAAGAAGAACATTGACTGACGATTGGCAATCTCAGTATCGGATCAATTAAATGATGCCGATGTCTAGCAATATAACGGCCAATGATACATCTTCCGACATTAAATGTGAAAAATATCTCATAATCTTTCTCGATCATTCTTCAATAATAACTGTTATTGAAGTACACGAGTACATTTATATCAAAGAAAATGATGTAGGAGCCAAAAAAGACACAAATAAAAAAGATTTAGTACAGAATTGTTTCTTTCTCTTTTATCACAAGCTAAACAGTTTTGACATAGTGAATTAAAATTGATTCACTCCTATCGTTTATGTTATTAAATTGCGTCAGTCGCGCGAGACTTCAATCCTCTTATAAGCGTATCTCCCTTGTAGTGGATATCCGTATTTATGATTATAAATTATTAATTGCGTCTCTCGTCATGCGTCCCTCTATTTATTGCAAAACGGATCGGCCAGACAAATCGATGCCAAGGTAGCTGAAGACTAGCATTAGCACGGATAAACCACCACCATTTCCAGCATGTTTTCGATTAATAATTGATGCTAGCGGTTCAGTTGCGCACTTACGGCTCGAATGGGTGTCGGTTACTTATTTACCATGCTGCCGACTGTGTAACGCAATAAAAGCAGGTTGAAAATAAAACGGAAAACAAACGATATCTTTAAGCATAATGGACACGTACGTAAAGCTATGATCAAGAAATATATACTATCCAATAAATAATTAAATTAAATTAAATTCTCATAAAATTATATAAATGATTATTTCATATCCTTTACATGTTCTTACGTTGTAAAAATCTTTATATATTTACCTTTTTTACTCGTTTTTTATAGCATAAATTATTATTATAAAAAATTATAAATTATTATAATTATTATAAATTATTTTATAGTGTAAATTATTTTTTTTTTTCCTATTCCATCTATAAATGTCATTCTCTAGCATGATAGACTAGCAAGTATTGCGGGAACCACTCGTGTAGATACTCTGACGGGTTAAATAAAGATATGCGCTTATCTCCTGATGATGAACGTACGAACACAGACTTGGTACAGTTCCGGTGAAACGTTTCTAACGTATCTACAAATAATATTAGTTTGCGTGACAGCAAATAACCACCGCGCGAGTGGGCGGATATTCGTTGAATCGACATTACAAGCGTCTATAATTAACATCGATTTTGAAGTAGTTCGATTCGAGAAAGCATTACAAATGTTTGTAATTAACATCGATGTTTGAAGTAGTTTGATTCGAAGAAATATTAATTAGAAATAGAACCGCTGAATCTTCTGATGCATAATCCAATTTGTTATCATTTTTAAAGATAATACATAGCCTCATACGTCTAGAGTTATATACGTAATAAAAAGATTAATATCAATAATTAACTTACGTTGATATAAATTCAATTTTGTTAATGAAATAAATACAATTAAGTTTTTATTTGGTGTTCTATACAAGACAAGAAAGTTACATAAAAAAGTATTACTTCAAAACGTGCTTATATAACCGCTTATGTAAGCTCTGCTTGGAAGAAGATAATTCCTCGTAAAGGCAGAGTTTTTTAATAATTAGCATTTAGATATAACGAGATCAATTTTCTTAGAGTTTATCCGCATAAAATTGCTTAATTTGTAACTGCCTGATAATACCTCAAAGTGGTCTTTATACGGGATATAGTAAATTAAGAATCCCTTAATGTGATTAATACTCGCAAACTTCAACTGATAACGAATTTTCCCTCACTTTGTAGACATTGCTTTAACGGCACCTTATTCGCGACTCCAGAGTATTTTTTAAGCATCCTTTCTTACAAGAAAAAGGTCGCGTTACAATTATTTCTTTTTCCAGAACGACTGATAGTAGTTTTGAATAAGTTTTCTTAATTTTTAGCATAAAGATGCTGCTATAAAGATTCATTGAGTTTGTTTCGTAAATCTTTATATTATATCCATTCTGAATAAAATTATCTTAAAGTTAAATCTGCTATTATATTGGATCATCCCATAAGTAATGTGATTTTTTAAAAAGATAAAAACAATCCTTGACAGTGAACTCAGAGCATTTTTATCCTTATTATGAATGTTAATTCGATTATCTCTGTGCAAGTATTGTATTTGTATTGTACACTTGTTTGAAAATTAGAGGTAACTGCCTGTTGAATCAGTCAATTTAATCAATTTAGCTCAATAAATAGACTTATAAATGATCGACTTATTGTAATAAATTAACTTACGTTATATCACCGATGTGTTTTAAACCATTATTCTGATTAAAATCTCGACAAAATAGAATAAATTATTAACGTTTTGTCGCATATTGCAATGTAAATATCCATTGTATTGTTTTTTGTGTTTTTAAATATTATTTCTAAAGTTTTTTTTGAGTTTTACATGTGCGCTTTTTTATTTACATAGCTTTTTACAGACTGCGATTTTTATGCCGTGATTTTATAACATTAATGGTACAACGTGTCCTCATGCCCATAACAGTACGTATGAGTTACAAATATTTGTTTAATCGAGAAATCCGTCGAACTTGAAATTAATTCCCAACGCCAATTAGCAGATTTTCACGGAAACGTTACTGAGTCTAAATGCGTAGAATGTCTACGTATTTACTCCTACACTTTTGCAAAGTATTGTAACGTGCAAACCAGATACTCAATGTCCAGATAACGACAATGATGTTGCATTTACAGTGATAAATAGAGCGCAGTACAACAATGATCTCATCAACAATAAAATCTGTGTGTCGGCAATATTTGATTAACTACTTACTCCACTCGTTTTACATATACATGCAAAGCACTTTTTTAAGCCTCAATAGATCTTGTTTTTCTATACTTATTATCTTGAGTTTAATTATTTGAGATTTATTGTTACGAGACGCAATAATCATATCGTATTACATATTTGATTATTTTTTTTTACTACAAAAATTACATTTTGTTTATCAAGGAAAAAATTCCGATAAATATAAAAATATGTAATCGAAAAAAAATATATCTGGCTCTAAAGTATTTTAAAAATATTTGTAATTCAAAAAGAATTTTATTATAGAAGTATACTTTTTGACTTCGTTTTAAATTCAAAATAAAGTTCAGAATTAGTGACATAAGAGAACGAATATTTTTTTAACTCTTAAGAATAATTTTAAACAGAAATTGAATAGAAAATGAATTTATTTCATAATTCAGAAATTTAAAAAGAATCGGAAATTTAAAAAGAATTCTTTTTGAATTTTTTGTATTCTCTAGAATTCTAATATAAAAAAGTTTGTCTTTTTTTTAAGTAATTTGGAAATATTATATGTTAATTACAATTCATGTTTTTTGCCATCAGAATTTTCCTATTAATTTTACCATCAGTATTTTGTGAGAGTCATGTTTGCTCTCGCTGTAACGACTCGACCTGGCTGCTGAAACAAGTGCTGTTGCGAGCAAGAAAATACAAAGACGTGAGTCTACATACGAGAAGTATCCGCTTAACTGGCAGCTCGTTAATTAACGTGTTTCCCCACTAAGGTTGCAGTAGATAATGTTCAAAAGCACGGACTGTGTGTGCGATGTATGTATATCCATATTACATAGATGGGTAAATGCATGCCTATTGGTATATGTATGTATGTATTTTGTACACACTCGCTTGTCGCGCGGGTACACGCTTTTGCATACAGATGATACAAAGGAAACATTTGACGGATGTTTCGACGCAATGGACGCAATTCGACATAGCTGCGATTCAACCGCGACACTCAATTCCAATGCTTAAGCGAATCACATGTTTTTGGCTTCATTATCGTTATCTCGATGATCCATTCTCGACAACAGCACGCCGATCGTTTTGGTTTTACTTAAAAATTACTATCTGAAACAATGTAAATAAGTACACTCATAACATAATTTTGAAAGATAAATGAAAACAAAGTTCTAAAATAATTATAAAGTTTATAAAAGTTAATAAAGTTTCTAAATTGTGAATTCATGATAGATTAAAATTATAGAATAATTATATACAGAATCTATAAAATTATAATATTATAAATTAATATGTAAAAAATTGTGATAGACCAATAACAATATTTAAAATAAAGTGTCTCGTATAAAAATAAAAATGTATAAAACTAAGATACTTGGATTTTTTGAGACAAAAAAACTTTTTTGACTAAGAAAGGATATAAATTTATAAAATTTATACGTTCAATTATCGTGCAATTTATCCTCGTTTTAATTACCGAAATAAATCGACTTCTCATGGCTTTCCAGCTTCGAAATTATTCAAGAAGTTCTTGGCATTCGGGAATAAGGTATTTGTACGAGAATAACGAGAGATTTATCAATGACCAGTATTTAATAAAGTAATTGATGCGTGTTATATTCGCCATTTACGCGATCACTCCTCATTAAATCGTGTACCAGTGTCGTTGGCATCATACCGTGTTTTTCTACTTTGTTAATTTTGTTGTTAACGAGTACTTCAACGGGCGAGAATTACGGGCGTGCGATGCTGGAAAGAAATAAACCGAGTCCTCGCAAGCTTGCTTTCTTTCTTATACATTTTTTTGAAGAAACGCTGCGAGAATTTTATGTTTCAGAATCTCTTTATTTTCGACATCCGTGTTGCAGATAAAGTTATTTGATTGTCATCAGCCCTCAACTTTATTTCTACAGAGATTAAGTAAAAGGTGTTGCCACCATTTATTTAACTAACCAGAAATGGTCAGTCTACATCGATTTGATATCGATGCGTCGATGAATTGTCGCTGTCAAATACTGGTTTTTGTCATCTTTGATTTCATTATAATTGTTTCTACGTTAATTGAACAATTTTGAATATTTCTATTACATTTCTATTGCCATTCTTTTAGCCAATTCTACGTCGAATACACAGCGCATGCTGTGCTCTTCGATTACGCATTAATTCGATAAAACTGACCAAAAATTATTCATAATTAGGCAATTAATACAAAAATAATTACAACCAGGTCGAAAATAGCAAAAAATAACCAGTAATTGACATCGACCATTCATGCTGATTCACGTATGTCACATCAACTTTGATTCTAATCATTTCTGGCTGGGGACTAATTATATATTAATGTAAGGAAGAGTCCCCTCGTTCAATTTCTTTTTATGCGAAAAAAATCATCGAGAAGATCAAACATACTTTGAAATTCGATAATAAGGTATCAGCAAAAGTTTTTCACAACTTCTTCCCTCATTTTTACACAAGAAATCTGCAAGGAACAAGCGTTATTCACCGCAGGTTGAATCAGAACTGAGCGAAAGAATTAACTAGCTTTCATGTTGCTTGATAAATAGCACCATTAGTTATCTTCTGCGAGAAGAAATCCTTTCAAAATCCTCTGGATTGTATGTTGTTACTCATATATTTTTAAAATGTTTCGCATTTTCTCTCGTTTCTTTCAATTCGCTCAGTCGATACTGATTGTGAAGAATTGAAACGCGATTATTTTCCAGTTCGCTCGCGGGATTATCATCTCCCTTATTTCCTGTTTGCTATCATCAAAGTGAATTATTTCTCCAATTTCGACGGTTGCTACGAGAGCGATCTTCGCTGTGCTGCGCCGCGAAACTCGCACGGCTGCAAATTGAACTCTCTCTCACTACGTAGAGAAAACCGTAGAGAAGCCTCGGGCATGCGAACTGAATTGCTGTCCGTTTCCGTGGCTTGTCGCTCGATTAATTGTTCAAAAGCCCGCGTTCGATGAGCGGGAGAGTGAACTCGAATCTGGGTCGAAACATCCGGGACCGGGGCGTGAAAAGCCTAAGGGTAAATCTCTAAATGTACAGCTTTACGACTACGACGAAACGCGGATATATAAGTTATAGCAAATTGCGGTGGCGTCAACACGTCCATTATGCCGTCGTTCCCTCCTATCTCGACGATATTCATACGTTTATATCGATTCTTTACAACTTTGCTGACATAATTTGCTATCTTTATCTTTATCATTAAGGTAGAATACCATTTTTCAAAAGCGACGCGCGATATTTTTATATCGTAAACGAGAGACGCGATAATCCCGACCGCAAAAACGATCGTAAACGGAGCGCAGAAACCAGGCGAATCCGGGTCAAAGCCAGACTCGAATTCTATTTAGGAATCGGCTGGTGTGCTTTATTACCCTAGGAGGATAGAGTAGTATGGAATGATAATTTTGGGGAATGGTGAGAGAAGTTGGTCGCCGAGTTCAAATCGAGGTCGGATCAGACAGACGGCGTGTTCTATTTGCGACGCGAGGCGGCAAGAAGAGATAGATGGTAAAAGCGCTACATACGCTTGTGAAAAAATGACGAGGCACGATCGGTCGCGTGCAGGAACGAAATGAGTTTTATATAGCCCTTTTGTCCCCGGAGGAGAGACGGACGTGCCTTCGACCGGTGGCTGCGACACTCGTAAACCAGCGCGCCTTCTGTTATTATTGGAGAGACTATTATGCACTCGTGATTACAGATGAATAAATGCAAAATAGGATTCGATCAACAATTTAATGAGCTCCACGATTCTCGGTAAAATTGACGCCTCGGACGAATGTATACAGAATATTTAAACGTGAACTTCCGCAAGATTCTTAACGAAGGATTGCCTTTTGAACAGTAAATCTGTAAATCTGTAAATTTCAGTGTTTCTAGATGTCGTTAGGTCGTTGGGGCGAGGATAGTGACGACAACGATCGTGTATCTAGATTAGAATTCCGATAGTGACCGATAAATTCAATTTCAATTACGACGACAAGCGGGCCGTCACAAATATGTATATCCATCCCAGCGAGAACGGAAAAGAGAGGAGCATGCCTGTGAATTTATTTCCCCGACTACACACCGAAAACGGATAATGTGCCTCGTGACTGGCGCCCGGCCAAACCTTAATCGCGGCTCCGCGCTCAAGCTTTGCGGGTGCAATCTGCCCCGACCTTCGTCTGGTACACGGGTACGGATTGGAAGCCCTTATATATCCGCGAACTGACCCCGTTTTGCTGCCGGTGAAGTTACACCTTGTTCGCGGTATACGGTGATTTGTACGTAGAAGTAACTCGTGTAAAAGAAAATTCCATGGGGAAAAAAGACAGAGAGAGATAGAGAATATCGAATTTAATAAAATTTCAGAAGAGTAAACACCGGAAACTTTATGTTATTATATTTTAGAGCACACATATCCTTTAATTTAAATATAAATTGAGTTACACCTGAACGATGAGAAAATAATTCAAATCAAGTAGAGAAAAATGTTTGAAAAAAATTAAAACTTGGAAAATAACGGAGGGCGGGTTTAGCTCTAATTTTCATAATTTAAAATACACAATTAACTGTAAGTAACGTGACTTCTTTTGCTACATTATACATCTCTAAGCTGCATCCGCCCTAATATTCTCGTTGCACAAGATAGAATCTGGCTTCAGCCTTGTTCGGATTCATCATTCCTCAATCTCTCAATAATCGAGTCACGTCGTTGGCCAGATGTCGTCGGAATATTCAATGAGAGAACACGATTGTGCTATAAAGGGAACGTCAGTTATTCGCTTACTTTGAGAGGTCTGAGAAATTAATCAACATTATGGACATTGATATTGATTTTAACCGAAATTCACAGATTATTTTCTGCAACGTTAAATCATCTCGCGGAAGCTCCTTCGATCGCGGTTGCCGTGTATGACAATTGTAGCGATATGCTACTCACTGTTTTCGGGGTGGAAGGATGGCCAGCGTGAAATGCCAAAGGGAACGAGGAACACAGTTAAATATCCACGTTCATTCACGTGCCGCGATGAAAAAAGAAGAGAAAGAAGTTAATCGCGACTTCCGTTGCGAAACAATTTAAAAACCGGTAATTGGATCTACGCGAGCACGTCAAAAGCACCATTACGACAGCACGGGAGCGTCGCACGTGCGACGCATCATCACCAGCTGGATTGTTATCCGCTTTCATGCGCAAACGAAGTTTCGCATAAAGGCATCTGCGGCACACGAACGCCCACGTCAGCAGCGGAATTTCCGCGTGAATATTTGGGACGGGATTTTTGCACAATTCTCCCTTTATCATGCCGAAACTCGCCGTTCAGGTGAACTCCGGGGTGTTTTACGAGACATAAACGAATCTGACTAAAATGGTAATCTCGTCCTTTATCGTTTCTAAATATCGGATACATTGTATACAAATAAGTCATTAAAAAAAAAAGTAAGAACGATCAAAGAAAGCGTCGAAATTTGAACGTTACTTGTGCGTTCAACGATCAATAAGTTCGTGTGCTTTGCAATATGATTAGTATAACGTGGTGTGATGAGCACATTGTGAAAAACGTCACGCGAGGAATCGAAAATTTAATAATCGATTACAGAACGATCCTTTCGTTTCCCGGAACTTATACCTGGAATATCTTTTCGGACGTATCGTAAAGCCTGTATCGCCGAAATATCGTTTTCTTCCAACGGCGACCTCGTTAAACGTCTAATAGGTTCTCGATATCGGAGTAGGACGGGTGTACCGGATTAAAGTATCAAGGACATTCTAAAATTGCGATCGTCAATCAACACGGAGTCCACCACTAAACTCCTCGTGATATGCAGTATAGGTACTTTAAGATTCGTTTTTCGCTGATCGGAAGAGAAACGTCGACGTTTCTTCTTCTAAAGCTTCTTTGTTCGCCTTTCTATTAATTAAGTATACAAATTGAGAAAGAAGATGCACTTTCTTTAACTATCTACTTATAAAAGTAATGTATTAAATATCAAAGGAAGTAAGACATAATACAATTGAGAAACAGCTTGAAGCTTGAGGCACATAAGCATTTACACAAAGGCACAAACGTGTATTAATTTAATGTAGCAGTTTTATAGACGACTTCCTGTACACAAAGATGGACAAAAGTGATAAAAATGCAAATGCTATTATTCAGTAAGAAAATTTTAAAAGGTCGGAAATTATCATTGTTCGCTATCCAATGCTCTTCACTATCTAATCTTCCGCCACAAAGAGATTTTACAGCATGTTCTTATATTTAATACATATTTAATATATGTAATGGTCCATGCTTTCCATAAACTGAGATGAGCACTTAAAACGGATACTGTTATACAACGAGAAGATAAGAAAATAAAAGTTAGAGCACTAATGTTACACGACGTATAATCTTCTTATAGATCTTACATCCATCTTTATTCTAATTAATTCTTCAGAAAAATTCATATACATATACATATACTTTTATATTTTATATATGCTTGCGTGATTATCAAATCTATATTATGCGAAACTGATCACACTTCGCGTCAGAAGTCTCACTTTTCGTATATTCAAGAGCATCCACAGAAATGTACTTGATTTACACGGAAATAGATTTATTTTGAGAGCGCATTTATGACGACGTAACCGTACCATTGAAGGGAAAAGAGCAACACGTGCTCTTCATAAGCTCTCCATTGGCCTGTATGATGTATGCGCGAACATTCAATCGCTGACGTGTGCCTATGTGCTTTGCATCCGATATTCCGATGTTCCGGACATCATATTTGCGGACATCATATCTCCCTTTTAATGTGAACACTGTTGAATTATGGATAACGTCATTCACTTGATATTTTCAAATTATGAAATAGAAAGATTTTGACAAATCAACCTTTATGCAAGAAATATAGAAAAAAGAAGCATAGAAATATAGAAAAAAAACATCGTTTCTTTCATGTTTATTTTATTCAGTTAAATAAATTGTATTTCACTTTAATTTGTATAACCATTGATTTCTTAAATTTATCATTAAACGTATCGTTCATATACAGTTGTATTCTTTAAGTTATTAATTTATAATGAAGATTTATCCGCGTGCATATAAGACACGGATGAGACAGAAGAACTTTAATAACGGAATGGACTCGATTTTTTACATTTATATGTCCAATGTCCAATGTTTAATATTTAATAATTAAAAATTAAATTATGCATCTCGATATTTGATATTTAAGATTAAGGAATAGTCAATTTTTAGACATATATTTAGTTTAAGTTTCCTTGAGGAGGAGATCAAAGTATATGGTCGACTGTTTTAAATTTTTAAACATCTATTCTACTTCGGTATGATAGAAGGGGTTCCCTCGACGAAAGGGACACCTGGCCTAAATTTTCTTTCCGATGGTAACTCAACTGCCCGAGGCGAAAATTTCCGAAGTTCGCACATCGGGGAATTGTATAGCGGAGAATTGTAGAACCTCTCGAAGAGGCTTCGTAAATTTGGCACTATTCCTGTTCAAACTTTCAAGAGGTCAACGAGTTTCGATATAGTTCACCAAATGGAACATATTGGCGGTGCGCATTTCACACGTGATATTGAAAACGTTTGGAAGACGAAGAGTTTTATAGCGCGTCTCGGACACGTTGTATGGCAAACAACCGTAATCAAATATTATAGAGACCTATCATTTTAGCGGAACGAATTTTTTTTACGGAAGCGGAATCAGTTTTCAACATATCGCTTTGCAAAACACGCTTTGCGATAACGAACTGTATATCTTTGCAATAGTGTGATTATAAGCGAAATATCCAGATGACACCCGTGACGCGGTAATGGGCATTGTATTTCCTTAAAAGGCTCACGTTTCCAAAGGCGAAAAGTATTTTAAGATAAGACAGGAAGAGAAGAACCCTCCCACGTTTCTTCCCTCGTACGCGAGAGAATGGAAAGTTTTTTCCTCGTGGCTCGCTTGGAGAAGACACAATAGCGTGAGTGGGCGGCAAGTAAGAGTAACGGGGGTAAAGGGGTAAAGGGGGAGAATTTCTAGACTGGCACGCGAGGATTATACATTTAATATCTAGCGGATGTTGCTAGCTTATTATACACAATTTTGTGATGGACATAAGAAATTGTTGTGCAATAATTGATTTACTCGTTCGATAAAACTTTTAGAGGCGCTTATGCGATTAAACGTGTACGACATAAAAGTGTATTCAAATTGAGATGAAAATCGCGAAAAAACGTATAACGAATCTAAATTTCTCTACCGTTACCTGATAGTCGTTTCCATATCATTTCAGCTTATTTATGCCGAGCAAACATGTCTCACTCCCATTGTCGCATTCATGCCATTCTGTAATCATAAAAACAATATTAATTGAATTTTTCGCAATTTCGCAGTATTTCGCATAATAGAAAGTTTAATCCTTCTTTCTGGAGGATTAAACCGTAATTTTGCGAACGTGTTACTTTGACATAACGGATTATTGAGGGAAGGATTTTTCATTTCGTGAAAAATTCGCAAATTTTTGGAATGGAAATATATCTTGCATATATCAAAAACCTAAATGGCGGAGTTCGTGTCGCTACACAATTCGGTTTTTCCGAGTGATTGTAATCTATACAACAAGCAACGGCTCTTTGTTCTCCGTGTAATTTTCGATCTCGCGCTATTTTCTCGCTCTCGTCGAGAAGAGAACAAGAACGGTCGATTGTTCGTATCCAGATATGCATTGTGTGCACATTAAATACCAACGAGTTTGCTCGTCAGCAAACTTTGAATGGGAGAGAGAGAGGTAAGGAAGTGGTAGAAGAGCATCTGTCTTGCTCGAAGCAAGCGAGCGGACCGTTATTCAAAAGATTCTCACCGGTATTGGCTGAGTGCCTCCGCAGAAGGAATCTCTCCATGTTCAGCAGCAGTACGGCCAGTTCGTTTAATTATCTTCCATAAGATTTTCCACGAGAACGATTCCATTACGTGCGGTGACGTTCGTCCGGACGCTGTAATGCTCTCCCACTTCATCCGACGTGCTCAGACTAACTATTCGCGACTAATTTCTTGGCAAACTCGTGAACGATATTAATCTTCCGCAGAACAAAATCAATTTTACGTCAAAATATGAAATAAATTAATTTGTACTTCTTAATATCGCACATGCGATATTAATGTTTGTCATTTTAGGAAGAGAATGCAAATTTTGTGAGGAAGAAATTGCTCCTTATAAATATCCTATTTTCACCTTAAAGTTACCAGAGAGAAATCATTAGATTAAAATTATTTATAATTAAAATTATTTTTAATTGAATTTATTTATTTTTAAAATAAAAATTTAAATTTAATTAAAGTTTAACTTCTAGGAAAAACTAATTTACTCATTTTTAAGATAAATTTTTCAGTAATGTGAGAAACCTTGTACTTTGATTATTACGTTTCCAATTTTCAGCATAGTAGAATTTTAATTTCGTTTAATTCAATTAGTTTTATGAAATTCGACATTAAAATCGAAGTGGATTAATTCATATTTGTTATCGACATATCGTGTCTTCTATTATTCATGGCGTTCATCCACGCTGTTGTTGCGGCGCGATGTTTAGGCCCTGAGGGAATATATGCTAGGCTCCCGCTAGCGTGATTTATACGCGACAATGGCAACGATAAAATCTCTTCTGTATGGTTTATGGTCTTGTTACGAGCAATTCCACAGTGAGACGGGTATTTCGTGAGTTGCGTAACACACCTGCGCGAGTTACAACGAGGCGGGTGCGAACCACGCTCACGTACATAATTGAATTCGAAGAGATCCACCGAGAGAGATCTCCATAGCTGAAAGTTGCGCTGGAAGCGCAATCAAAACTTGAAGCGCAGAATCGCAAGGAAATGCCGATTTCGCGAAACCAAAATCTCGTGGAATACAGAGATTGATCTGCTATTGCTTCTGATTAGCGCGTGATCTGAATGTAACTTCGAGTATTGGAGAAATTTAAAAAATAACGTAAATTTGAGAAAAGAGCGAAATGTCATTGAGAGAAAAGTTTTTTTCTCTCAAAATGACATTTCGCTCTTTTCTGTGCTACTAAAAGAAAGTTTGATCTAAAGAAAATTTGCGACTTTCGTTCATTTCTCATCAAAAACTTTAATTAAGAACGCTGACACATGTCTCCTTAAACATTTCGAACTTCAGCGCGATAAGAAGTTAATAATGACGATGTACGATGAGTCCGTAGTCCGTTCTCGTTATCGAGGAGTAATTTGAAGAATGATCACCCCAAACTTTGCGAATTTGCCAAATTTATTCGCGCATCAATTTATCGGCAAGATTGCGGGCACTGTGTGTAAAATTAATGAATCTCTCTGGTTTTTAAAGAGCGCGATTATCAAGTGTGTTATATGCATAAATAATAGGGATTGAGTAATATACATTATAATATATATTGTACAATCTCGTCATTGCGATCATTAAATGGATAAATGCGACTGTTTGTTGTACATTGACTCTCTGGAGAATTACAAAATTGCGAAATGATTGAAGGATTGAATAATGATCGCAACAAATATGTTAAAACGCATAATTCTATAAAAAGGTTTTGCAATAGGATTGCAAAAAGAGAAAAAGCAAGCAATGATATAAAATAAATATAATTCTACAAAAATTTCTTTTTGTTCGACAATATTAAGTTAATTGTAAGTATGAAAATTTAATATTTTTATCATTCGTAACATAATTTTGGAGTATCAGTTAAAAATAAAAATTTAGTTATTTTGCCGTCATTTAATATCATATTGAGAGTATTAAAAAAAGGCATTTTAAAAAATGGGGGAGAAGCACATAAATATCGAGGTCGCGCAAGTCACTAAAACGCGGAGACGGATCACGAAGACGGATTGTCGTGAATGCCGTGTCTTCCGATATCCACTTAAACCCAAGAATTTGAAGCATCGGCCGTCGTCAGCCAAGCAAATCGCACAGTGAGCTATCGAACTATCAGGACGGCGCGCATCGACACTGACAAATTACAGCGATACGTGCATACTCCCGCACGTTGATTTCCAAACGCACGCGAAGATCGGGAGCGAATCGCTAAGCCCGTAAATTCGCCGAGGTGCCACGTTAAAATATCTGCAGCGTTACCTGCATTAACTCTCACGGTATACATCGCAAGAAGATTATATCGTTTTTCAATTATGCGAACGAGCGAGGTAGAAATAAGTGGCAGTGTATAAGAAGAAAATGGAAGATATTTAATTTCAGACGATCTTAATCGTTTCTCGCACTTTTGCAGAGAGAGAATTTAATATCAGCTTAATTTTTGAGCTGCGAGAAAAATCGGGAAACTTAAAAATAGCAGATTAAGATTCGATTCGACTATTTTTGATCTCGGATTTGGCCATTTTATATTTTCCTTCCGTTTCTTCCATTCTTACTAGAAAGAATTTCAAAGTTGACATTTTATATGTATCATATATATTATATAAAATACGAAGTACACGAGGTATATACTAAAAATAGCATTTCCATGTAGCGCAGGGTGGAATTATTTAACAATGCTGTTTAATCTAGGACTTTAAACCGGCTTGTCATTCCTTTGGTATTATTTAACGAGAGATTTCAGTGGCGCAAAAATTTCCCGTCGAATTCACCTGTTTCGATATCCGCGTATCAATCGAAACGATTACACCTCCGCTTATTCTTTTGATAAACAGGTTCCGCCGACCACGCAACCGTTAATTCCGTTTTGTATTTTATCGCGTCGTGCGAGTGATCAAACTCGGCCGATGGTTAACGCGACGACCGATTTCATGAATGTAGGGTACCGTTCTAAAATCGCGCTGATCCAATTAAACGTTAATTATGTACGTATTGATAATGGCAATAACAATTGAGCAGGATTATTGCAGTACGAAATAAATCCGATTCGTTAAACGGGAGATAATTTTATTCAAAACGCGCATAACACCTCTTTTTTTTCTAGAAAAAAGATATCGATCCTATTCTTTTACAAAATAATGAGATATCTTCTTTGAATTTATATGCCCGGCCATTCGTATATATTATCTTTGTTTGAGCGCGAATATCTAAAAATAATCATATTATTGAGATTATTTAGTTATATTTAAATAGTTTTACATATATCACAATTAATTTTATTACGATTTTATTACGATTAATTGGGAAACTTTGTTTTCCTTTTAATTATATTACAAAATGATGTAAGAGAACATTCGTGTGTATTAAAGAGTTAAATATAATTAAAAAATTATATATGAAGTTACTGTGCAACGATGTTTTCAATTTTAGCAATGTGTCTAATTTATAATTTACAGCTTGATTTATAATTTATAAATGTAATTTAAAATAGTTAGTAAAGAATTCCGCTCCGAATGGGAGGATTATTTGCTTGTTCGTACTTTTACAGTGTGTACTTATCGCATTATATATTTATCATGCGAAAATCACAATGGTCTCGCAAACAAGCGCGTCGCAACGAGATCGTTAGGCGTCCCTCATCCATTTTATTCAACAGATGTGACCAGTGATCGAGCTCGATCATTAGCTCAGCCCTCAGGAAATCTGTTCTCGGGAAAACTCTTTACTCGTCTTCTAACACGGTTATTTCAGTGTTATATCCGGCTGCATTGTCCGAAACAACTTTTTCCATCTGACATTTCGATGTGTGCGAAAGCCGTCTTGACACGTTATTGATATCTATGGAACCTGAAAAGTATGTTTGAAAAAGGAAAATGTCAGCATGCAAAATTCAACGTCCGGATCAAAGAATGTGTGCAAGTTTGAAATTTTTAGTTCTGTGAGCGCGCTTTTAAAATTTAAATAAGATTAAAGAGAACTGATTTTTCTTGTCTGTGATAAGATGAGACGTGAGATTGTTCCGTTCAGACACGTCAAATCCTCCGCGAGACTGTTTCAACGTCCTTGCCGTGACGATGCGATACTATAGAACAGAATCTAACTAAAATTAACGTAGATTATCCATATCTTTCTACATCTTTTTTATCTCAACGTAGGGTGGCATGTGAACAAATAGCGGCGCGAGTGGGTGGCTCCTTATTGAATATTTGAATTCTCGGGAGTTGCATAAAGAGAAAGTTTCGCAATCGCGTAACGGAGAAGTTCGCGAGTTATCGGCGCGGCTGACTTGTGCAATTGCATAATTTCCGACGACTGCAAACTCGCCAGGTGCTACACAATGAATGCACGAGTAAGATTTTTCAGTTTGTAGTTTATGACGAGCGAGAATCCGGATTAGAATTCTTTCTGGTAGGTTCTGAACTCTGACCTGTGATTTTTCGAGGAAGTTACAAAGTGAGAAAGAAAGAGAGAAAAAGAGAATTCTTCTCTCAAACAGAATCCACAGGAATATTTGCGTATATATGTGTACGTATAAGTGTTGATACGTACGCATTACGGCTGTTTTAACGGCACGGGGGGTGGGAGGGGTGAACACACGCGAGGGCGGGATCGATAACCGCAAAATCGCCAGCCCGTGACCGCTCAGGATGCAGTTAAGAGTTTCTCCCTCGCCTTCGTTTTACAAAGTATTTTTCTTTTTTCGTGGAAGGTATCGGCATCCTAGTTAGAGAGATAATCCTATTCCGAAGTTTGTAGGGTTTTTTTCGGAGCGACGCGAGAATAGCGTGAGAATGACGTCGTATTTAATCTCGAAATGCTGTAATACGTCACAGCTAAATACTTTAATACGATAAGCGTACAATGCAAAGGTGCACGAGAAAGCGAGTACTACACAACAGAACAAACAGAATCCCTTTTTTCATTATAAATTACGAATCACATACTTGCAAATCATAAATCGCACGTGAATTTTTACGCGTGAACATTTATGCTCGGTGTGCGGTGTGTGGTGAAACTGACAAACGCCCCGATAAAAGGTGAATAAATTTATAGCGTGTCCGACGCGCGTGGAACTAATGAAATATTATTCTCTTCGCGTTTCTAACCGTCTGAAAAAATGTTATTAAAAAATTACCTACTGCAGCGCTGAAACGCGATTATCGCGATCGTGTGCTTTAGCGTCTAAGTATCGATCTCTTTGCGAGCAAGAGATGTAAATTAAACGGATTTTAAACAAATTTCGCGGATTTTAAACAAATTTTAACACACATACACACACACAAAAGTTTTCTTTTTTCTCCCTTCCGAGATACGTTCGCGATTCTTGGAAATTTCAGGGTCGAAGTTAATCGCGCGCGTGAGGAGTGCAAAGCGCGTGCTAGCGCACACATAGAGAGGGTTACTTTCCCCTCGTCGAAGAGCAGGCAGCCTACGAGCACGAAGTCACGATTTTCCCCCTTTTCATTCGGAAGAATGAAAAAGCACCGCGACCAGAGAAACGGGGCGTATCAGCTTGAATAAAATTAACATAGTATTAAAAACAGTATTTCCCCCCCCTCTCTCTCTCTCTCTTTCTTGTAGCTTGCGCGATAACGACCGACTCGGAAGCTTCTGCCACGCTGTGATATCATGCCTCTTGCAAATCGTATGGAAATAACCGCGCCGCTGCGAGTGCGAAGCCGATATTATCGTTTTCTTTCTGCGAACCTCTGTAATCGTACTCAAGCCCCCGAGGCTCGCCTAACAGAGCCAAAACTTAATTACTTAAGTACACGTAATGTTCCGCGTATGCATTACAAATATTTTCTGTTTTTTTAATGAAATAATGTGTAATAATTTTGTATCAAAATATTTGAAAGGATGTTTAAAAAGTCGCTGAGCTAACAAACTTTGCGCTCATCGCGCAAAGCCGCTTTGTGACGCTTTAGCTTTTAACATGATGTAGGAAATAATCGTGCGTTGTTTTTTTTTCTCGTATAATTATCGCGTCGATTTATTAACTAACGGCGCCGACTCAGTTGTCGCAAACATTCTGACAATTGCATTTCTAACAATTCATTCGTAAAAAGCCGTCTGTTGCCGTTTGCGATTGTTTGCTCATCCGCGAAGTTTACCGCAGTTTCGACGATAATTATTGTTGATATACGTCGTGTATTCTGCGCATGCATGAACGCGGTACAAATTTCGGTATTACGATATTACTCGTCACCGAAATGCGTGCGTTGTGGATCACTATATGGATCGCTACGTGATCTACGGCTGCGGTTGGATTTCCGTCGAGCTCGTTGTGACTCTTGCGCGTTCAATAGAGATGGAGAACGAGTAAACCAATTACGTAATAGCGACGAGGGAATCTAAACGCATCCCTTCGTTAAGAAGAATAAATACGAAGGAAGGAAGGATGTTTCGAAAAATTGATTATTGGTCTCACTGACGAAAAGTTTTGAACCGTTGTGTCAACACATGGTTCTTTGTAATTAAAGATAAAAAAAAGGAAATTCCGTGTAATAAGAAAATCGTTAAAAAGTTATGTTTTTTAGCGTTTTGACTGAGAAAAAACCGTGATGGACTCTCTTAATAATGAAAGAATTGCGGACAAGCTCTCGCTTCATTGCAATTGTCTCGATACGATAGTCATGCAATGAACGACACGAGCGTGCATTTGTTTCGTTCTTAATTAAAAATTCGCGCGCGTGATATCGTTGGAGAAGATCGTGTTACGAACAAAACCGCGATATATTTTTTTTCTCACGTATCCTGCGAATTGCAATTTCCACACAGGCAGGACCTCGCCAGCATTTTTTTAAATTTATCGGTGTTTGCCACGCGTTTTCGTATGTTATCGTACCGTGTTATCATCTCTTTTAAAGCTGACGTTCTCTGAAAATCGAAGAGCGCCGATAATGAATCGCGATACGATGTACTCATATTTTATTACATTTGCAAAAATTAAGTGAGGTAATATGTATCATATAATAGTTACAAAATTAATCTGTACATTTTAGATATACAGATCTTAATTTAATTAATTCAATTTTACAGTAAAACAAATATCTAAAAAAAATAAATTATTTATAAACTTATTTTCAAACCGCTTTTTGTATGAAATATAATTGTGTATGTAAGTAATAGTTGCTTAATATATTTGAATATTTTTATGTTCCATGAAAAAATAGATATGGATAAATTATGAAAGGAGGTGAAGATAAAAATACCATGCAATCTAAATTTCGCTAATGAAAGATCAATTGAGAATGATATATTTACATCTTGCAACGGCAAGATCCCACAGCGTGATGACAAGACCTAACACGAAAGAAATGAGATAAAGGAACGTTTGATATTCCAACGTGAGATATCGCGAGTAACATACAAAGGGTTAATTGCGTTCTGCCACGTTAAGGTGCGATTATGCGGCAGTCGGTCGATTTCGCGGCGGACTATTATTGCTTCGAGACAAAATTGCATTATTGAAAACTGCTTCTATATGTTATTTAATGGAACACGAGGAGAAAAGTTCTCATGCATATCGATTGATAAGGATTGTCGGCTTTTGTGAGATTTTTATTTCCGATTTTACTGTCTCAATATTTTTACTAAATGCTGTACGCGGCTTTCGGAGCTGACAATCGAGGTTTTCACATACATTTTTATTTAAAAATGTTTAAATATATTTTAAAAGTAGTAAACATACGGAACTAAATCACACTTCTATGTATTTATAATAAAAGTTATGACAGAGGAAATATAAAGAGAATTGCATTGAAATACTATTATATAGTGCATAAGAATGTAATTATTATTTTTTAAAGCAGTAAACACACAATTTACACATTTGATCTTACGGGCGCAGAGGAACGTTTGATTGTTTCATATTTTTAGATTTGACATCTGAAATCCTTGTATTTTTGAAATCTCAGTCTAGTCGCAAAGATTTCCGCTGAAGAAGTTTGGTGTCTCTACTGGGAAATTTTGCGCGTTTCAAGCGATACGAATTTCGTGACTTGTCAACACGACACATGTCACACCAGTTTCTCTCTCGGTGACTCTTGGGTAAAATTCCGAGCATATCTTGAAAATCCATTATCTTCGACGAGGGATAAGTAAAATTTACTTTCAGCCTCGCCCGCGCGTATTCCCTGAATAATTTATTCTCTTTAATACGCCGAGTACCATCCCATTCACTCGTTCGGCGATTATCCCGGCTGTTCGCCGTTTGCATAATCTGTCGTGAAGAGTGCATCGCGTCTGCATTATGAAGGGTAGCCTTGCCGTGCGATGTTTTAATCGAGTTCAAGCAGCAGTAGGAGAACGAGTAATCGTTCAAATGAACGTGATATTTCACCGAAACTTTCACAGATTCACATTCCCACGCGCGCCGATTTATGGAAATAATTTCTTCCGCAGTTCAACTTAATGATTGAACCCCTTTTTCGACAAGTTAGCGAGAATTGTCGTCGTTTGCTGTAACATTTCTTAAATGTTTAAGTTTTTTAAATTAATTACGTAACAATACTTCAAATTAACATTCTCATAAAACCTACCGACAAGACAAAGTTTTGTTAATTGAATTCTAAAAGTATTAGTATATACTGAATTAAGGGAAAATCTATTCTAAATTCAGATCAAAGAATTTTAAATAAAAATTGGATGTATGTCAATGAGAAATAATTCAATGTTTTTAGTAGTCGAATCGATTGAAAATTTTAACGTCGCGATTTCGCTTACAACTATTGAAGAATAATTTCACGGATTGGCTGATAAGAGTACATACTAAATTTTTCAGGTAAGCTCGCAGGAACACAGAAAAAGTTGCGTCCCGTTAAAGAGCAACGGCGCCAGATAATAAATCGATAATTCATATGCGCGACTTCCGACCCTGAGAATAAACGAGCCGAAGAAAAAAGGTCTGCATATGTCGGCGACGTTTTTTCTCAGAGCTCGTTTGTCTTCGGAAACAGCCGATTTGGCGGTCAATTATGAGGAGTTGGCCACCTTTACGTAATTTTGCATTTTTAGGCGGAATGACGGAAACCCGATGTTAACAGTTTCTTTTTTTATAGCTCCTCGTTCGTCTGATGGGTATTATTTGTCAGATCACACAATTTTTTAAATGGGAACAATTCAGACATTCGGAGAAGTCTGAATTGTTCCCATTTGTATTATTATGTCTATTTCGTTCATACACGCAACAGAATTGCCTGATTTATTATGAATATTTTGCGACATGCATCTCACGGAAACTTTATCCTTATTGTTGAGAATACTATTTTTAGATACAAAATGTCTTTCGTTATTTTTGTTTTATTACTTTGTATATCAAAGACGATCCGAAAGTTATACGATAGACTATACTCGTTTGACTTATTTACTTTTGTTTATTTGATAACCTTTAAACTACTCTCTCTGCGCCGTAGCTATTTTTAATCTCATAAAGGGCTCATGTTCAGACAGATATTATTAACCCTTCGCTGGAAATAACAATCTTATACACATTGATATCATTTTTAATTATTTTTTATGCGTGCATTTCTATTGGATAAACTTAGAGACATCTGAACGGTCCATTCAATTTTATCTCATCTGCGGATAGCGTAATTATCCTCAACTGCATATACATATGTCTCTTTAATCCTCATTCAACAAACGCCAGGATTATCATACATGTGCGCGGATATTTGCTCTCTAATTTTCTCTTATTTCCTTGGCAAATAGTTGATAGACGCGATGCTGGAACCTCTTTGTATTACCCGACCATCCCTTTGCGTTTTCTGCTGAACATTCTATTTTGTGCCTACTATGTCGACGAAATATTTGTGAAAAATATCAATCAAAAACGCTTATCTGTTATTGCGATCTATTACTACTCTTTTTTCTTTTTCGTGCGTTCGTGTGGGTGAATAAGCTCACTTACAGAAAATGTCCTTAATTTACAGAAAAATGAAGATCGACCTGGACCGGGAGAAGGGCCTCGAGCTCTTCGGCAAGCTGATACGTACAAAGAACATCGAAAGTTTGCAGGGCGATCAGCCCAAAACCGGTCCCGAGCCACTTCATCCAGCCGACTCCAAGCAGAAATTACAGGTAAAAATAATACTGATAAACAATATGATTATTAGTGATATAAATTTAATTCCTAGACATCACATATATGATTGGAATCCACTAAATGTTCAGCTAGAACTATTAATGTATATTTTACGTATGTTTTAAATTGAAACTACGTCGGCGGAATTTCGTTCTTCATGTCTTTATTGTATATAGCGACTAACCGTCTTGTTTCTGCCAATTGTTTGTCGAAATTGTTGCATGAGCAAAAGAAACCGAGAAAATTAGTGTGAGGAAGGAGACTAACTAAAAGCGAGAGTAAATTAAATAGGCATTTAACAGCATTGCTCCTAATCAAAGTAACTTTTGGAGCTGCAAAAATAAAAGATCCACACATGCCCGCTGATAGAAACTCACGAAAAAAACTTCTGTTAACTTTTGTATAAATAAAATTACATTGAATTGATCTATATAAGTTTGGATTTTTGTTTAGTTGGCATTTGAATGCGATTATTCAAAGTTAATTAATTAATAATATTATTATATAATAATTACTAACGTATATGATTACTAATTAACTTAATAATAATTGTTAACAAAATACATTTCAATTTTGTTTAAAAATCCACACGAAACTTATGGATGAACCTAATAATTTTCGCAAATGATATCGCAATTACAAAAATCATTTCACGCGATCACAGACGACGGAGACATCGTTCTGCTTGTTTGAAATTTCGTCATTAAGCTAAAACGCTCCTTCATTTCGTTAAAACGGCAAAGATCTATTATAGGGAACATGAAGTTATGTAAAAGTTATGCGACAAAGTCAAGTATATAACAAGTAAATGCGCGGGATACACGAAAGGACATGTCGTTTGGGAAATTCGTTTGGGAAATTTGCGCGAACGAGTCGGCCCTATAATTTCTCAACGAACCGTACGAGTCCTTCATGTACATACACACACACACACACACACACACACATATACACATATATATATATATATATATATATATATATTCGCGGTATAGTATTATCGCCGCAGTAATTTTGTCGCTCCGATAGCCCATGTCGCGTGCTAAAAGAGAGAAAGAGAGACACGGCAAACTTCTGTATCTCTAACGGTGGTCGCTGCAAAGCCATTACTTTGCTCACAGTGGACCGGGTGGATGGCTCCGCCGCAGTTGCAGCGTGCATAAACCTCCGCAAAGTTTCCCAATAACCGATCCACTTCTCAGGAAAATAGCACAAGCTCGATACACACATACACACACACGCACGCACAGGCAAGCAGAACCGTCTGTTCTTCGCAAGAAGCAAATTTTCTTTAATCGAAATCTTTAATGCGAAAGTAGTACGTGACGAGAAAGAAGGAAGGGGACCATTATCCGAGACAACACGATAGAAGCGTAGCTCGTTACACGATTGTGAATACGAGAGAGTATTGTCCGATCAACGATTTATTTTTGTCGAACTGCGTTCAAACGATCGTTTCGTTCTGGTGAGAGGAGGTTTTAATTGCCGGCTCTTCAATTTAGATTTCGTCGAATCGCGGAGAGATATTTGTTGCGCAACGGGAAAAAAATAAATAAAACTCGCTGATTACGGGTGCGTCTTCTAAAAGCGATGGAATTTACACGTAACGAATTTGATTTATCGCGTTTTATTTGTATGGGTGTATTTTTTATTGACACAGAGAGCTCATCATCGGTTCGTCCATTGGATTGTACACACGAATTTTGTTCGGTATACGAAGATAAACAAAATTGCGTCGCTCGCAAAATCGTCTGCCGCTTTCGTCAAAAGTGGTGTACACAGCCTCGGGAATTACGAACGTAACGACGTTCCGACGGGACGACCCTTCCGAACGATCTCCCGCGAGGGGACTTCCGGTATTTACTACGCGCACGTAATTCCGGCCTCGAGCAACCTGTATCCTCATTCGTTATTTAACTCGCCCGCTTGGCACGAAAAGCACGTAGAATTGCACAGGACCACGCAATGATGATCAAATACCGAATGTTCGTAAACGAGGCGATTGGTCATCTTTACCGCAAAATTAAACGGTGTGGTTTGTTACTATTTAAATATTATTTTTCTCTCTCTCTCTCTCTCCCTCAAGTAATTAATCTTAACAAGATGTAAGTGATGCAACTTAATCGATCCATTCCTATTTTAGCTGGAATTTAACAAGCCAAAGTAACCTGAAACTTTGTTAACTTCAAAGTTTGACGAACGTTTTAATAATACGAATTCTCGAATTCGATTCTACTCATTTAATATTTGAGCTTTAATTCTTTCTTTTTTGGGGGGGAGGGGGGAAAGAAATGTTCCTTTTTTCTTTTATATAAAGTTCCTGTTGTAAAACGTCGTTAATATTTATGATTTAATCGCGATAATTGAGGATGGAAATTATGTCCAAGAATGAAATTATTTTCAACGTCGAATTTAAATAAGAGCGATATATTTCTCTTTCAAATATTTCCTCCGAAAAATTCCGTCAAAATTCCTGTAATCACGCATAAATCAACGTTACGTTATGCGTCAACGTTGTGTCAGACGAGCGCATCTATACCGGCAATAATTCATGCAGTATTTGGATTAATCCACGATATTGCACTCTTCATGTTTCAAACATCGCGACGATAGCCCGGCGGATCAATGCCGAACGGTCAGCAAAACCCGACGTTGCTAATCGCGTAAACTGCATTTTCCATCATTACCGCGCAATTACTTCTCAATGGAAATTGACTAATTGTAACGTTATACCGTGGTGCTAGATAATTCGATTTGCTGGTCAGTGGAGACCTTGTAACTTTTGCAATTACGTGTGACATTCGATATACGATCTCGTTCACTGCAACACCATTTTTAATTTGTTCTCTTTTGTTTTATTAGCATTTATAAGAGACGTTGTTATCTGTTTATTATGTTATTATATTATTTACACTAATTACTTCTGCTGCCATTCTGTTTAAATTAATCCTCGTGTTCATAATGTAACGAGCAAGTTATAAGTTAAACAAAAAAAGGACTAAAGCGCAATGAAATATTTATTCAAATCCGAGCGTCATTACAGAATCATCATAAGTATCTCAACAATACTTTATTTTCATAAATTGTAATTTGTAACTTCTATCCTTTATCGCATCGATCTTTACTTTAAACGAATGAAAGTCGTCAAAGCAAAATTGTACAACATAAATAGCTTCAATCACCAAACTGAAAGCTGAAACGTCGATCGTTACTGCTCGCAATAGTTACTGCTTGTAAGAGACAATTGTATATGGATATTTCTAAGCTCACAAGACGCAACCGCATCTCGAATGACAATAACACTTCGATGTACGAAGGCTCGAATGTCGCTGCTTGACGATGGTAAGGTGATTGCGTATACACAATAATACGTCGCAGGTAACGAACTCGGAGCACTGTTTACCAGTCAACGACCTATCGTATCATGAAGCATGTAACACGTGACGAAACGAAACTACCAAGCATTCCGCATTCCTTGAATTATAAATGAGTTTTTGAACAAACAATCGTTTAAATCATTACATACGTTATATGATTTTTCTGTTTCGACCTGGCAATTTACATGTTACTTTGTTGACGAATTTGTTTTCGCATCGATCCAAAATGTAATTCTTTGCGAAATGTACGCGAATTTAAGCAGAAAGAAATAACAATCATGCTTAAGTCATCAGCAGACAATAGTTTATAATTTTATCATCAACATTATTATTCGTCAAAATACAAGGAGAGAAATTTATTAAATCGTGATTAAGTTAATTTTAACTGAAAAGATCGAGACAATAGTCAATGATTTATCACGGATATTGACTTATTGTTCGGGGATGACTTCGAACTATCCACAAGTAACACAGTGCGATCGTGGAGCAAAATGATGTGCGCTGCTTCAATACCGGTAAGATACCAAGTTCAAATCCGTCCAAAAATCGATGATTTTTATTCGATCATCATCTCTCGGAAGGGAAACCACCGAGAGTATCTCTTGCTCAGAGAGGAGAACCGTTCGGAATCGGTGTTAAATTGTAGGTCCCATGGTCAAGGAACCCCAGAGAGAAAGTGATATATCGATCAATATGGAAACTGTGAAATCGATACCGTCCATGTTGCTCGATATATCTACTTTCTTTGGGCGTTAATACATTGCATGACCGAAAGAAACTCCGCGATCGCTTTATTTTTTATCCGTGCCGAGCATTTTAGCCACTCCCATAGCCAACGTGAGAAAGAATCTCCCCGGAGGGCTTCGCGTTTATTAATAACTATCGGAGACGGGTTGCAAAAATGGCACTGACATTCTAGGAAGAAGTCGACTAGAAGACGCAATTGTTTTTACTCTAACTTCAAAGATGCATACGGCTGCAAGACTCTACAGAGAGATCCCCGTTGTGTCTTGCAGTCGTTTCTGCAAAGTCGCAAGATCACGTTTCTCTTTTCCATACCGCTCGCTACATTATTTATTATACTTATGTTACTTATTTAGACCGGCGAGTTACGATGGTAATAACTGCGCGACGTAAACATTTTTCTACAATTCACCGAATTTTTAAAAGAGAACGTGATTAGATAAAAGTCAAATGTGTAGAAATTTATTGCTCGAGATATGAAATAAAAAACGATGTTCCCTAAATAATAATGTATCTGGGTCAATTATTTTGATTGCAAAAGGAAAGCAATCCCGAATACCGAATGTAATACCGAACTAAATCACTTTCCGAAATTATTTTTTATTTAGGTTAATTGTTCCGGATAAAACAACAAATAATATATTTTCCGCTTCTAGTCCGTAAAAATATAATAGATTACTGCGTTGCAAATTGCAATTTAGTGTCAGCGTAATTGAAATAAACGTTTACTTAAAAAAAAAATAAAGTATTGTTATATATAAGTATTGTTTTAGCACACGGGGATTAGAAATTCTTATTTAAAAATCGTAAATAAATTTTTCCTGAAAATTATTGGTAAATAAGTAGATTCTTTCCAATAAATTATTAGAACATCATTCACATGATCAAAACTTAAAAATGTTTTTTGCCCCATCATCATTTAAAGGTACAAATTTTTACAAATTTAAAGATACAAATTTTTACATACAAATTTTTGTATATTTCCGAAATGATTACTGTTTGTAGAAGTGCCTGACGACTCTGGACCTGACGTCTTTAGGAGTTGGCTCCTGCGTCGGGACAGGGATGTACCTTGTCGCAGGAATGGTGGCGCGCAGCGTTGCCGGACCTGGTGTCGTCTTCTCATTCATTATCGCAGCCATTGCTTCCATTTTTTCCGGTGAGTACCACGCCTTTCTCACTGCGGGAAGATAAGAAAGAGAGAAACGCCTTTTTCGTCGCTGCGAACAGTCAGTCAAGCGAGATGGCACGATGGCACAAGAGCGCCATGCGGATCGATCGCGGAACCGCTGTAGACTCAAAGAGTGCATTCGCGAAGAATGCATTTCGACTCACTTACACCTAAAGCGTTACAGAAGGACTTATCGAACGAGATCGGTCGCGTTACCTAAACACACGCGATCTCAGCATCGCGAATTTAATCGTTCGACATTATCTGAAATCGGGTCAGCGACTCCTAGTCAAAGTCGCTCCTCGTCGATTGTCGTCGCGGGCCGCGCCTTGTACACGCGATTCCACCGTGTTATTATACACGAGGCGCCGTTCTTTGCATAGTCCACGCGAGCGGAATACGAGAGTAGGGATTTATTTCTGCCGCGATTCATGATTTCGTAACCGAAGAAACGCCCGCGCTGAGGAAGGAAGGAAAAATGGCCCTTCACCGTGTGGCGCGGCTACCGACTATTTTTACGGAAGATCAATTTAACGACGGACAGGTATATGTGTGTCGATCGTATCATGTGGATGTGATGTCAATGCTTCGAGGTGACCGCAGAACGGATAATACCCCTAACTAGACACGATGATGTATGACAGTCGCGATTAAGTAAATGTTTAATCGGAAGATCACTATCTCTACTAGTACATACGCCCGAATCTAATCCGCGAGCGTTTATATCTTCGCTATTCTTCATTCGATTTTGAAGTGGAGTTGTAATTAAATGATATATGAGCACACACGCGCAAGTTATAACAATAATTGAGATCTTATGTACTCTCGAGCAGTCAAACTGTCAAAAAGACAGTGAAACGTTTGCACGTGCTAAGCTATCACTACGTACAGCCACGTGTAATTAAACGACGAGAGAACTATTCGCGAAGTGAACTAAAATGTACAACACATTTCTCGCGCGATTGTTATCGTGAGACAACGATTCTCACTGTAAGACTTCCTCGGGAACTTCCGACAATTTCGACAGTGCAATAAGTCAGGTATCTCTCTCTCGTGTATAAAGAGGTATCTCTCAAGTAATAGACTCGAGGGAATTTGTCTGCACTATGGTTGCAGATAAGAAGCTTATTCTGCAAAAATATGGATTTCGGTGACGGGATATATGAGCCGGGAAATTTGTCTTCCGCTATACATATACATCACGTACGAATCCTTGGACTCCAGGACGCCGCGAGCGGATTTAAACTGCATAATGCGTAATTCTGCAGAATCTTGTGCAAACATCTTCAACGTTTGCGACGTTACCGGACGCGTGACTGGAGCATCGTAGAGAAGCCTTTGCGAGATCCAGTCAAACCTGAAATAGAAGGATCATATTTCGCAGATATTTAAAGATTAAAGATAACTTTGTCATCATCTATTTTTAGAGAGAGAGAGAATAATATTCTCGTAAAAATTGTAATTTACATAATAGAATATTTTTCAGCACATAAATTTTTTCTCTTATTTTCGCATAGAAATTTTTTAGATTAGAATTTTGACACCAACGCAACAATTAAAAATCGTGCTCGGAGTTGACGCGTTGCCATGCACGAATAGTTTACTTTAACTATACACAGAGGTACTTTACATTTACTTTGCAGGTACTGTTACAGACATAAGTACTGCACTGCAACGTGTTAGTTTACAAGTACTTTATCGTTCGACATCGAGCTCCAACCGTCGTATCGATATCAATGCGTCGGCCTGACTGTCCCGAATATCGATATCGATGCGATTCGTGCGCGGAAAATACTCGTCAAATGAAATTTATGATTCATCGTGCGCGATACGACATATCTACGTTCTAAACGTATCGCCATAAACTGTCTCGTGTGCACTACGGGCGCGATATTCGCCTACGAAATTGCGAACACGGTTTCAAACGGTTGCGGAGGCAATGAATGGACCGAACGTGTCTCAATCAGTCTTGTTTTGTTCGCGCCCGTTTCCCGAACAAAACTGATCCTTTTATCGTCTGTAATTTCGCTGCGGTTTGCGTCCTCGTGAAGCAATTCGTTACCACTCGCCATGCTATTTGCCACTTCATCGAATCGCGTCGAATAAACGCATTCGCATAAAAAGAACGAGACAGATATCAAGTGGGACTTCTTTTAACTTTGCAAAAAGAACGATTAGTACAAATGAATTTTATTATTATTTGATTAATGTCTCGTAAAAAATATAAACTGCTTAATTTCCATTTATTACAAGTTAAGAACACAGAGATTCATCATGTATGTATTTTTGCATTTTTAATTATTCAGTCAGAAATGAATAGTCGAGTCAAAGTCGATTTGCATCGATGTCGAATATTGGATATTTTTGTCATTTTCGACTTCGTCATAGTTTTTTTTTTTTTATTAATTGCGTAATTATGAATATTTCTATTAGATTTCTAATTGTCTTCCAGTCAATTCTGCATCGAATACACAGTATATGTGCTTTGTTATTATTTTGCATCGATTTCATGTAGAAATCATGTAGTAGGTTGAAAAACAATAGAAATCTTATAGAAATATTCGCAGTCGTTCAATTAATATAAATATAATAACTAAGATCGAAGGTGACAAAAATATTAATTAGTATTTGACACATCGACATTAGATCAACGATCATTCGATTAATTATTTCCAGCTGGGTGACATTATAATGTACATATAAAATAGTATGATTTTTTTACAAACATCATCATAATATAACTAGTTTTTACATAACTATGGAAAGAGATACGAGATAGATATTAACATATTGAATGGAAAATATATGAAAAAGAATCGCATTGCATTTCGATTGTGATCTCGTTCGACCGCGCTCTCAGTAATTATCGATCGAACGGGGTAAAGCTGTAATTAGTTCGGGTATTCAGAGATCGATGCCGTGCGCAAATTAATGGCAGGTTAAAGCTATGGCACAGCGTGTTGTTTAATTAATTCGTCGCGTTGTTAATGATTGAATGTCACTGGCGCACTATCGGCGGGAATACGTAGTAATCATCGCTGATATTATTATTATAATAATCGTAATCATCGACGTTATTGAATGTCAAGGCGGCGCATTTTATCACGAGGAAATCCCTTGCCTGGATCAGAAGCGAGGTATAAGATCGACGCGAGCTAGTACAGTTTCCGATTTCTCTGCATTCAAGCTTATCTTTTCGCGCGATGAATTATTACTCATACATTTATCTTTTTATATTTATTTTATTATGTTCTCCAACCAATAACAGATGTATTCGAAGAGGTAGGATTTATGGATATACGCGAGATGGTCTTTACACTTCTCGTTGTTCGATAACCGCGAAAGTAGAACCGATTTTCGCTTCCGCGAAATTCTGTGTCGTCTTTTTTTTTCTTAGATTTGGCGGTACATTTTACAATATCGCGCGACATATAAACGTCGAGTTTAGCATCAATGGAGACTAGATTCTTTAACCTTGCTGCTTACTGACTTCGCATTTCGTCGAACCATAATAGCGAGGGTTGACGTCAAGGGTATTCGCTCCGTTATTCGCGGAGATGCGACGTCAAGGTGTGGAGCAGTAGCACGTAATTCGCGGAACCAATCCCTTTAACAATACTTTACATCGTAGACTGGAGAGACAACATTCGTCTCTGGCAATTTTCAAAAGATATAAGCGGATTATACGGCGTTTATGTCACGCCGGGTACGAGAGATCTATGTCGTGATGTAATCCGCGTTGAAAGGCCGAACCGACGTTTAATCAGTCGATTACCGAAGCATGATAATCGTCGGTAGCAAAAACAATATTCCATTAACGTGTAATGCGCTTTAAAATGACAATGAAAAAAAAAACATATCAAAATTAACATGTAAGAGCCGACTCTAAAAATTCGTGACATTTTTAATCTTGATCTATCGCGTTTTTTCAGACCATTATTTTTTTTTGTGGGAATATAAACCCGACGAACATTCTTCTACGTCTTTATCTTTCCACTGTCTATCTATCGCTAAACGTGATTCTATTTTGCGTTTCGTTTATTCGACGTACGCGTGGGTTTAGTGACGCAGATGCCATTTCTGAATTTTTCCCTTGTTTTCGACGATCCCCTTGACGACATTCACCCTTCGAAACTGAATATCTTTTCTCTTTCGGTGTGATTACAGGGGCGTGTTACGCCGAGTTTGGAGTACGAGTGCCTCATACGACCGGCAGCGCTTATATGTACAGTTACGTGACAGTAGGCGAATTAATAGCATTCATTATTGGATGGAACATGGTGCTGGAGTACCTTATAGGTACGAGTGCGTGTGCGTGCGCCCTTAGCGCCTGCCTGGACGCGTTGGCGAACGGTGCTATTTCGGGTGGGATAGCCAACAGCGTTGGCACCATACTCGGTGAGTATACATTTCGAATATCACCTACGCATGGTATCCATCATTCCAGGACAAGCAAATTTGATTAATTGGCAGATTTTATCGAGAGAAAAAAATTAGATCTCCAAACGCAATAAATTTAACCATCAGTTTTTTTCTATATTGTATGAAATATTTCACGTATTTGTTTTACATTCGTAACATTTGAAATATCTCCATAAAATGTCTTCAGCAATTTTTTATTTTTACTACCTTTGCTTTACGTTAAATTAAACATAACATAAACATAACCAAACGTCATTCGGACATGTTAAAACGTCCTATGAGTTTATTTTGGTCTTTGGAAGTTTCTTCGTCAGTGAGTTTAAAGTTTCTTTTCCAGTTGCTCGTAAAAGCGTGAAACGACGAGCCATAGTCGCCGGCGTCGTCGTCGGCAGTGACGTTGTAGAAATTTAAGAGCAGAGTCTCGTTCTTTCTTTTTCTCCAAGAATTTAGCGACGTGAGTCCCTTGTCCCCAACTCGCTCTTTGTGTGTTTTTTCGCGATAATACTAGAGCGATCGATGACTTGGATGCATTATACGCAAACGATATGTACTCACTGTGAGTGATTTCTGCGAAAATCATAAGGGTAATTCTCGCATCTGTGATAAAAAAGAAAAAAGGGACACTCTTTGCATAATAGAAATTTAAAAAAATATATTTAAAAATCATACATATATCATAAAATGATAAGAAAGAGTGGAATCTCGCAAAAAATTATGCAATAGAAATAAAAAAATATAAATATATAATTAAGTATTTAAAAGGTATGTATAATTAAATAACGATCTTTGTATTTTATTGTAGAATAAAGAGATTTTTAATTTTCGAGTTATTCAAGTTTTAATTTGCGAAGAAAGCCACGTGTTAAACCTTAAGTGATTAAAATCAACTTCTATATCCCTTTGACTTTTTCGCTCATAAGGCGAATGAAGAATGGGGTTTCACCATTAATCTCGCCGATCTCGCGTCAGATAATTAGTGATAACTCGAGCAGAAGATTGTTTGTTCAGTAAACAAAATACGTACACCTCACACGTTTCGGGACAGCGACGTTTTGCTGCGATTGTTAATTCGTAAAAAATCTTCATGCTCAACTGAGTCCAATCCAATTTTCTAAAGCGAATTAATTTACTGAACAAGCTTTTCGTCGACGTGCAAAAAAAGAGAGAACGCGCGATGGCGTTTTTCCTTGTTGACCGACGTCCGTGTCGGGTACCCGACCTTAATTTTAACGGCAGATTTTTTTAGCAAACTTGCAAGCAAGTTTTCACGGAAAATTTAGACAGAAGCAGCGAGTGTACACAGCTTTTTAATGTTAAATTTGTTTTAATACTAAATGTTTAATTGAATCACGAAATTAAAATTCTGGGAATTTCAGCGAACAATAATGTCATTTTAGTATATCTCGCGTAAATTTAATTTGATCAAAAAAAGATCGAAGAATCTATTAATAAGATTAAGGTCGAAGGTTCCGAGGCACACTCTGAAAAAAGAGCGCTTGGGGGATTCGTCCATTAATTTTTTTTTTTTAACGCGTAGCCACTAGCGAAATGGATCGATCGCGCATACGAACGTAAATTGTCTATTTAATGCGGCTAATTCGTGTTATTTACATTTTATGAATATTCCACATTCAGCGGTGTCCGACATGGTGACATTAAGCTAATATTCTCTAATGCGGACGTCGATGTTTAAGGAGGATATATCGACTTTTAGTTAGGACGTTGTTGATCGGAAAAACACGTTACTGTGCTATAAAAAGACAATAGAACGTATAATGTAAGAGTTCCTATCTAACGATGAAATACGTACCACGGTTATATTCGATAAATGTTGCATTTCACGAGTTTGACACTTGCCAACATTTTTTCGAGAACTTATTTCGAATGAAACACGAATGCAAACAAGATTTAATATTGCTGTGAGAGTAATGTTATAGAAAACTTTTTTTCATCCATTTCCAGAGACCGTCGAATTTTCTGCGCGTTACAATTCCACCGGAATTTCAAGATGTCTAATTTTTTTTGCGCGGCATTGTTAGAGAGGAATCCGATGTTACTCTCGTCTGAAAGAGATTGATTCAAGGAGCAACGTGAGTGATTTCTCGTGTTACGACGTTTTCTGCTTGAATCAGCCTCTTTCTGTCAGTCAATTTTAGTAATTCACGAAGGATATACCTTCTTCGTTGTTTTTGTTCCCGCTAGTTTCTTTATTCTTAAACATTGTGTGTATCTTCTCTCCTCGATTTTAATCATCGTCGTAAATTAACATCCATTATCGATCATAAAGTAAGCCACGCCGGTTGTGTGGATTGTAAATTTTATCACATGCTGCTTACATTCAGTTCTATAACGGTAACTTGTTAACCCGTGCAATTAAAAACATAATATCCCTTGCCGGAGTTCGATAATAATTAATATGAATTCGGTGTTATTGAGTCTAATTAATTGCCCGCACGGCAGATCCATTAAAGTGCGAATAAAATAAATATTTCGTCATCCCCCGTCTCTCTCGTGATTAATAAATTTCAATTAAATGTTAGACATCATCGGTTTTCATTATATTCACGATCGGTATTAATGGAATACTATGCAACACAAGCGCGTAATATTGCCCATGTTATGACGCAACACATTGCGTCCATGACAATGAGTAGTAAACTGAGACCTTCGAAAGTTTCCGTAATGAAAGTAACGTCAAACAGGAAAAATTATTAAATACAGATGCTCGCGGTGATTATGTAAGTGTCATTAATTAACGTCTGTTTTGCGTCTCTAGAAGAAAAAAGAGAGTTTAATTAAACGTGGCTCTTGCGATATTGCACTTTTTTCTCTCTCGACGTACTTCCCATGCAATCAAAGGAGCTCCACGTAAGAATGAACTTTTACGGTATTAACGTACGTAGCGTTATGAGAATGCCGCATGTTCCATAAATCTCGTTCAGAAACGCGTTTCACAAACTCATAAGAATAAGGGGAGCAAGTTTCATCGACTTTTTAATACACGCGACACGCGAAAAATGTTAACATTGACACCGTTCGTAAATTCCGTCGATGCTTTCACGTTCCGTGGAAGAATATACTCTTTTAGAATTTAATGTATGCGAGACGCATAGGAAGTATAGTTGAGTATTCGATTAAACTTCGATCTATGTACGCGCGTGCCTTCCATCGCAAAATGTCAAGAGAGAAAATCATCGCACAAACTTGCAAAAATACCTGTTTTAGTTTAAACAAAATAATGTTAGGTATCTTTGGATAAAATTTTTAAACGGTTAAACTGGGAAAGTCGATAAACTGTAATTATAAATTTATAAATTGATATAAATCCCCTAGTAAATTTGTAAATTTATTGTATAAATTGCATCCCCTCTTAACATCGATCGAAGATATTACAGATATATAAGATAATCTTGTCGTAAAGGATATATTAACATGGAAGATACTTTGAGAAGGATATTAGGAAAAAAATGACTAGCGTTTTGCTTAGGTAATGTCCTGGAAGCCAAACTTATTATGTTCGGCTGTGCAAAAAGGTTGGCTTCCTTTATCAAACTTCTTTGTGCAGACGTGTCGCGACAGCGAGGAAGAATTTCACTTGCGTCAATGCAGAAGGAGGGGATGCGCCACGACGACGGCAGGCGGTCGCAAAACCTTAATTGACTTTTTCCCGTGCGTCGTGCAGGAATTTACGAATGAGTTTGCAGCCTGACCAGCTGTTACGCTTGCAACACGCGAGAAAACCTGTAATTTCTCGCGTGCGAACCGAATCGCGTCCGCGGAATTCGGTGTCGAGAGTCGATCGGATTAATTTCAAAAATGTTTACGGGACGAGAGTTTCACGAAATATGTGCTCGATGAAATCGATACTGGCGGAACGATGTAATTCGTGAGTCTATTGAAATAACACGACGAATTCGCGCCAGCCCTTAAAATTTATCGACTCGAATAATCGCAAAAACGAATTTTCCTGAAGAGAAAAGAAGTATCGTGAGAGCTTTCCTTAATCTTCCACAAACCTCTTTTCTAGATCTTCAGGATTTTTTCTCCCGATCTTTTGCATTAACGCGATGGGGTTTAAGCCCCGGGAAATCCTTTTGGCAGTTTCCTTCTTCATCAGAAAAGACTCTCGTAACAAGTTTCAGAGAAACATCAGATTCAAAGCACCCCTCGAAGTTTCCTCCAAATCCCCCAAATCCGCTAATCCTCATCATTTCGTCGATCCCGCACTCTAATCCACTGGTAACCACCTTGCGTGTTTATCAGACACGTGCAATTCGTTAATTCACACATTCCGTGTGTAACTTACGCATATATCTCGGCTGCACGCGTTTTGCGGTCGGCATGCACGTAGAGGGGAAGCAGGGAGAATCAGATGGCCGGATCTGGAAAAATGTCGGACGGAAGGGAGGAAGGAGAGGGTTAAAACGATGGAGCTATGGTGGAGGAGAGTCTGAGGGGTTGGAAGACAGCGGAGAAGGGAGAACAAAAGCATGAGGGGGTGCGAGAGGGGCGCTTGCGCGGATGAGACTAGGTCTGGCACCTGTGGACCTCATCGATCCGAACCGGTTTGTGAACCACACGCTTCGATGCTCTTTAACCTGTCTACCTGGACGCCGTAGTCAACTCTTCCCGTTTTTCCTGTGTCACTTTCGCAGTCCGTCCGCTATTGCGATTATCATCTTTCGAAATAGGAGTCCGATCGTTGAAGATCATCTCTTGGTTCGATCATCCTTATTTACTGGATTAATCTTATTTATTAATGATTTTTTAAATTTTGCGACAATTTTTTCGGTGCGTGTGTTACACGTAGTGATTTCCATCTCGAATTAATTAATTACGAGGCTGAATTAATGAATCTTAAATAACTGGCTACTGAATTGTAAACGAAGAACCATGTTTCTGAGAAACAGTATATTATTGTACAATGTAGAGCATATATATTTTCGCGCGGAAAGCAATGGAAAATTTATAGTCAACACGTATTTCTTCTGTTGTGATCGATTTGCTTCGTTTCTTATCCTCTTTGCCCCGCCAGCATTGTATCTTTTCGAGAATAAGGTTTCGAGAGAAGTCTCTCGACAAGAGATACAACTTGCAGACGACACTGCCTCGTAAAATTATTCCTGACGCTGTTCTCGCGATCGTTAACTGGCAGTTAGGAGGAATACTTAATCAGGGCTCTAGTTTCAGTACGGCTTATGTCCGACGGCGTCGTTGTAGATAACGATACCATTGAACTTACTCCAATAATACGTGTTCATGCGAAAGTGTCACAGTGTTACTGGTACACATTGACGTTTACGTCCACGTGACGTTTACGTCCAATTCACAGGAAGTGGTCGAGAGATGTCGGAAGAGACCATGTCTGCCAAGTGAACATTTTTCGGTAGGGGAATCAACAGCAGAATCTAACGAGAACCTAAAGTTGACGCGCGAAAAAAATATTTTCTCGCGAGATAAAATCGTCTCCGTAACGTTGACTCTCTGAAGAATAATTCTCACGCGAGAGGACGATATATCTCGTCTTATCTGCGTCGTTATCGACTGTTGTCAGTGGACGCAACGCGTCGCGACTGAAGCCGTTCGATATCGAAAGCCGTCGTGCAAGCTACACTCCATTTCGTGGAGAGATAAATCCCGAAGCTTGCCATTCCATTGCCATTTGCGGTCGTGATCGGCATTTCTCGTGCGGATTTCGCGTTCTGGTCTCACCGTCTTCGTTCCCGACACGATCCTCGGAAGTTTCTTCGTTATGGTGGTTGTGTCTGATCTGTGGAATTAAATACTACTCGCGACGAGCACGTCTTCTCGACCGAGGTTTCGTCGCCAAGCACAATTGCGTCGGATTGTTCGTGATGATCGGCTATTCCTAACTCTCTTAAGCTTTGAAGTCTCGATGTGAAGGATCCTTCTCGATATAGATATCTAATTTCCTTTTCTCGATGCTTGACTTTCAAAGCTCATCTTGTCGACAAGTCGTACACTTCAATATTTCAATCTTTTCATGCAGAATGTTCTTCGTTCAAAAGAATTTAATGAGAGACAAAAAAAAGTCGAGACTGAAAGTAATTACATCTGAATGAATATTGAAGGAAACGTTGAATAAACATTGAATGAACATTAAATAATTTTTAAATAATAAACAATTAAATTTGGCCATTTGCGAGCGTTTATTTCTGCTCAGGAATGCATTAAAAATTTAACAGAAGATAGATATTTATATTTTATTGTTTAATTTAATGTTTTTTTCAGTATGTTATTCATAATAATAACGCTAGATATTTGGAATATCGCATCATATTTTAAGAATTAATATTTCGAAACTTGACTTCGAAACGCTGTTCCGATTACAAAATACGCCATGTGCTCATCGTTAACATCTGCGTTTGTTCGTATCTGTCCATGTGTTTGATCGCGGTCTTTCAACCGGCAACACATTTTGCACATCGCTCGGCGATTGTATTTGCATACAAACGTTCGTCGAACGTAGAGATCGAGCGAATCGCTTGAGTGATCAAAACTGTTTGATTCGGCCGAAAATTGCCTCTTTCGTTTTGCGCGCGTAGCATTGATGCCTGTGCATCGATGCTACAAAGGAAATGAATCGGCAACGGAACTGACGAATCGAGATCGTACGAACGCGTTCGATTCTTTGCGTTGCCCGCAGCACAATGGATTATTTTGCCTTTGCGATCCAAAGAGGTCTTTTTGAAAGTCGGCTTGCAGTGTCGAGGACAAATTAATCAGCATTCTCTTGAGTTTCTCTCGAAGAAGCAGATTTTTCTTCTGTTTTGAATAATACGGCAATCTTTATTCATCGCGAAGCGGAGTTACCCCTTCTAGCGCGCTATTTAAGTTTCTCCTAACCGGAAACACGAAAACACACAACATAACCATTTTTCTCCGCCAAAGGAAGATAGCAATATAAGTTAACGGAAGTTTATTCTACACCCCGAATACACTGAGAATGTATTCCGCAGAATGAATTTTTAAAGGCGATTTCTTCTCCTATTTTTCTACAAAAAAATTTTCCAGCTTCAACCGAGCGCTTGAATAGAAGCAACGAGCATTTTTCTCGAAAAAATCGCTGCTTTTTTTCTTCTCGCCCGATTATCTCCGACTGCATGAATTACGTCGGCTTTCCTTGTCGGAGAGAATTTCCGCCTCCCGGGTTTCTTCCGTGTCTGGCTGTCATGGAATGTCGTACTCGAGTGAAGCGTAGGGGAGGAGATCCGTGTAACTTGATGAGTAAGAATCTCGAGCATTTAAATACTTTTTTCGTCGTTAGCGAACATAAAAGTTTTTGTCGTTCGAACATATCGAACGATCATCGTTCGCCGATGCATTTATATGTAGCTAGTTTTCGTTGGAAATTTTCCCTTTATACATTCTTTACAATGTTGATAGAACTAACAATTTATTAATCCAATTCTGTTGACCTGGCGAATCTAATCCACACGTTAAAGAATGAAGCGATAATCCTGGATACCAGAAAAAAAACCCAACATTGATTGGCATGTTCAATATGTTACCGACGTGAAATATATGCACACGATACGGTCACATAGCCAACATTTTTCAGTTACAATTTTAGCTTAAAAAAAATCGGGGTAAATTGGCAATTAAACTTTGTTAATGAAGTGAAAAGCACTTTATTTAAAGACAGCAACAAATTTTTCAAATCAAGCATCTCATTTCACCTGCTTGTTCACAGCTGAGTTGCGTTCTTTTATCTTCCTATCTTTTATCAGGCTCGTCATTTATGTAGGGTGATCTTGCATTTCTGAGGAATCGATTTCGAATCACGATTGTGTTCTCGCATTCCCGACACGTTCACCATTTATATAAGACGATTATGCATTTTTGATAAATCGTACTCAAGTTTCGAGTCACGAATCTGTTCCAGGACGGCCGCCAGATTTTCTCGCGTTCGTCATCACGATACTCATGATGCTGCTAATGGCGGCGGGGGTGAAGAAATCACTGGTGTTCAACAATGTGCTGAACGCCATCAATCTCGCTGTCTGGGTCTTCGTCATGGCGGCGGGCATGTTTTACGTGGATTCCAACAATTGGTCCGAGCACAGCGGTTTCCTTCCTTATGGCTGGAGCGGGGTAAGTACAGCGTCGTGCACAATCGACAGGGTCTAACAATAAGAGGATTTATTGTGATTTTGCGTAAGGCTTAAAAACAAGACTGAGAAATTTTACAGACGAGACAATTATGTAAAATAATGGCGCATAAATATTTAAAAAAAATAACAAGAAACGTCGAACTCGGAGATAATATGAATTCGATGACAGTTAATTAAAACGAGAGTTTTATAATTCCGTTGCAAAACAAAATACGTCTTGCTCATTTGCTTTACAAATTCAATATAAATAATTTAAAACACAAAAGGTTGTTAAACAATGGTGATTCGTAATGCCGCAGTATTAACGCCAGCAGTCTTTGTCGCACGGTTCTCAGCGCGGATAACGAAGAGAAAAAAGCAATGAGTGGCTGGAGACAGGATGAAAAAGCTCTCTCAGTTGAAGCCCTCTCGGCATGTCTTTTTCCAGCTGCTTTCATAGATCCGATCCCCTCACCCTCACTCTCATGCCAACGACAGACGGAGTCGCATATCGTGGTATTTTGATATTTGTTTAAGGTATTAAGAGAATATCGGTTTCAGGATGAAACGAAGAAGAGATATCACTGACAAAGCCAACTTTTGAAAACATTTTTATCTGGCAATGCGCAGATACACATCTCTTGACGATAGAGAATTAATAATAAAAATTGCCACACATACGAGATGCTGAAATATCAATAATAAATGTCGAAAGTGATGGAATATTATAATAAAAGAAATCGTTCAAATTTCTCGTCATATGCGATTGTTATACTCAACGTTCTCTACCGTCAGTCTTGTTGGACAAGACAAACCCCTTTGAATATCGTAATAACAAGAGAAGATTCCGAGCAATCCGTGTGAAATTCCAGTCCAGTTGAGGCGCGAGATTGCCGAGAGGTCTGGTCGAGGGATTTTCCGCCCGCGGCTACAACAGTTATGCGGAACAATGACAAACTTGTTGCACCGAATCAGCCCGACAGATGTACCGGGAGAAGACAGTAATCGCGAAGAGATAGAATGCTGGTGGAAAACATGCCTTGTATCGCTCATGAATACGGGTAAATACGAATAGAACGCGACGCGACGAGATGCGACGGCGATGCCTGCGGCAATCGATAGCGCGAGGTAGAACCCTGGAATATCGAGACGTTGTTCGGATGATTCTCGGGAGAAATAGAGAGCGGACCAGTGAAGAAAACGAGAGCCTGCATTGTTCGAATTTCCTTACGTGTTTGCACGCCGGAGGATGCAAGATGGTTATCTGCAAAGCCATTTCCAGATTGCGAAGGAGAATTCAACTCGATTTCACGTAATTTAGCGTAAATCGATACGATAATTGAGCTCGAAGAACAGAGAATCTTCCTGTACTAAATATTATTATATGTAATTTTTGTATAGAGAGGAGATGAACTATAAATATATAAATATAAATAGCAATGGGAAAAGTCTTCTGTTTATTAGGTGCAAAAGAAGAGCGATTGTTCTGAAATTATTAAGTAGAATAAAGATAAGAATAAAGATAAGAACGATGACAATTGCGGTTTGTATATCGAAGGAGCAAGTAACCTGTGAACCATTAGCGCGACACGTCAGCGACGGTATGAAAAAGGTGTTATGCATCGATGAGTGTTCTGCTCGAATCATCCCCCATTTCGCCGCGCCAAGAATAATAATTTGTGCGCTCCGCGCGATTCCCAGGAGAAATAAATTAAAAACCTGTCCAAACCAGGTTGCAAAAACAGATCCGACATTCCTGGCGCGTTTCGTTTCCCTTTCTCTCTCGCTCTTTTTCTTTCTCTCCTTCTCCTCTCCCGTCTTCCACCACTGACGTTTATATCGCGCTCGTTAATTGTTGAAGGAAATTCGACGTGTTTCACGATAGCGGTTCCGTATACATTTGTTGCCCCAGCATTAGACATTTAAATTCTTTTTAACACAGTTTTTCATTTTATTATGATACAAGAACGATAAGCTCTTTCTGTCTTCTAAGATTTGTATAAATAACATTTATAAGTAACTTTTTAGATTTATTATTTATTTTTTGTAATTTTTTAGTGTTTTTTCAATCATATTTTTTACAATTTATCTACAACAATGTGAAAAACATTTAAATTTTCGAAATACACTCTTTAGT
>CABEGB010000755.1:0-190640 GCA_901521435.1 Crematogaster levior
GTGTGCTTAAACAAACGGAATTGGTGTACGAGATCAGCTGTTTGAATTGTAACGCTTGCTACATAGGGCAAACGAAACGACATCTGATTACCCGACTAAAAGAACACCAGAATGATGTTAAAAAACCTACAGCAAATCATTCTGTTGTTAGCAAGCATAGATTGTCTTATGACCACGAATTTGACTGGAACAATCCTACTATTCTTCATATGGAGACACACACGAAAAAAAGGGAGATTGCCGAAATGCTTTTCATCAAGAAATGCAATTTTGCAATAAACTCCCAAAGGGACACAGAAAATTTGACTGCGATATACGACGGACTTCTTAATATTTTATAATTTATAATTTTTACTTTCATTTGACACAACCTTTTCTTATTTATTATTTACATTTTAGACTATTGACCCGATTTTTCTATCTTCGATCTATTTAATATTTTATAATTTACATCTTTCACTTTTACTTTACACAACCTTCTTTTATTTATTATTTATATTTTAGACTATTGACCCGGTTTCTCTACTTATACATTGTTGTTAGTGTCCTTTTTGTTTTAAGTATTTATTATAATTTTTGTAACGTATGTCACATTGTCGAATTCAATCTTGCTCAGTCCTTTCTTCTCCGTCACCAACATCAGACGTCTTTCATATGTAACGAAATCGATACCAATTCATGGTCATCAATATTACGAATTTTTATTTATTATTTTTTATTGGACCACTATTAATGTAAGTTTTTATTTTAATTTGTATAAGTTTGCGCCTTTTAATGATTATTATATTGTTCCTTCATATCATATTTATAGATATATTTGAAGAGGACCTAAATCACAGGTCGAAACGTAATAAACGTCTATTTTTATATCACTTGTGCCAGTTTGTTAGTCAGTTATTACCTTCTACTTTTATTTCTTATCACTGGCAAAGAGAAGATTTTCGCATTTTTTAATAAGAATAAATGTTGTAAGATACGTCACAATGTAAATAAACGGAAAAATAAAATGGATTGATAGATAAAATAATGCCGAAGTCTTTATATAACTAATTTTTTATTACTGAAAAATATGTATTTTAATAGTATATTTCTCGATAAATACAAAACTCGAGTTTCATTAAATAGACTTTTTCGAGAAACCTCAAAAATCATTTGATAGCTCACATCAGAACTGTCCGTCGAACAATAGATTTGGATTTTGTTTTGTCAAAACAAGTTTAGTGAAATACAGTGAAATTATTGTAACACAGTCATCGCTAAAAATAGCAAAAGAAAATAAAGTTTTTTTCTTTTTAATATATTAAAACGGTAGTCGTGTACAGGTGTATGCTTTAAGATATGGATATCGTGATTGTGTCTCTCGAAAACAAAACACGGCCACAAGGAATTCGCTAGTAGGCACGGTGAGGTTGTAAATCCCCTTTCTTATCGGGTTCAGGTATACCGAAACGATAATAATGGTACTTAACAGTTTGAACGAGCAGGAAGGACGTACGCTTGAACTTTGCAGTCTAATCATCTAATGGTGTTTCGAATCCTGCATTTCGAATGTATAGCTAGAGATCGATAAACCGGCACGTGACAAAAAATCGGACGCCCATTTATTTTTCTGACAGTCACACCTTCGGAAGTTAACGTTAATTATCTTTGGTACTTTAACAAAATGTGAGGAAGTCTATTTTAGTCAAATCCATGACGAATTAATGATTGCTGTACCCGTCATACTATCTCAAGATCATTTTTTATTTATTTACAATAATGAATAATTCTCATCAATTGCATTTTCTGTAATTTCAAAATTATTCAAAATCATTTAAAATCATTGCTGTATTATCTGAATAAAAGTTTACATTGTATCAATTAAATGTGTTTTTCTCGAAAACAGTTAGCTTTTATGAAATAAAACAAGAGTACCTTTTTTAATAAAATATGTGGAAAATCTAAAAAAAATATTTAAAATTAAATAAACGTATCAACTTCAAAGTTTTTAGTTTAAAAAATTAGAGAGTTTATTAAGTGATCGTTAGCTCTCCAACATGGTATAAAGAAATTTATAATGCTATTTTAAAGCTTTATTTACAATAAAAATAATTATTATACATTGTACAAAATCTGTAGAGAGTGATATAAAAGTTATTTAAAAGAAATGTTTCTTAAATCTTAATTTTAAAGATAAATCGTAAAGATGCGTTGTAAAGAAAATTTTATTATTTATAGAAACTTTAGGAACTTATGAAATTATTTTTATTTGCTCTACATGTCCACAAGAGATTGTTCATCCTTACCGGGACACTCTGTATAATATACATATATGTAAAATATGTATTATATATCATGTATGTAAAATTTACATAATTATATAATTTAAATTTGTGGTAAGTTTTGTCTATTTAAATGTATTTTTTTCGTTAAGCTTTTAGACAAACCTGATCATTGAACCTGATGGCTTGGAAATATTTGAGCAGTATAAAATGCACTTTTACGAGCAATTTCGCTTGTCTTTAATTAAACAAGTTTTCAATCTACCCATATATTGGTAAATTTTATCTGACGATTGTATCTATAGAGGAGATCTCATCCGACGAATTAGATCTCCCATATAGATACAAAAATCGATAGATATTTTTATACTTTTGATTTTATTAGGTTTAAGTGGATTGCTATGTAATCTAAAATAAATGATTATTATGTATTGAGTAGATGCGAGCAAAACGTGCAAACAAAATCCGCTTCGGAAAAATTAGTAAGGCCACCGACGGTTTCAGTCTTTAGATAAAAATATTAACATATTGCTGACAAAAAAATCGGATCGAGGTTAACTAGTCGGTCATGTAAAAAACTTTGGCATAATTTATTTTCTTATCTGTCAATCTAGTGTTTGGCTGTTTACAACGCACGTCTTAGAACACCGTCTTATCATGTGTGAGGCAACGTTGCTTGCCACGCTACACATTAAAAGCGTGTTTATAAAACGTGTTTATACATATATATGTGTTTATACATTGATATTATACATTGACTATACATGTGTAAAATATAAAAACGTATTTTAAAAGTCGTGAATAGCGCTCGAGAAGGAGAACATTTACCACTAGGTCGTGATGTCTACATCAAAGATTTGATCAAGATTTGATTTAATCCATGTACATACATAATTTACAACAACACTACGTGGTGGTTTTTGATTATCAATTCGTTTAACAATGACATTTTCGGTTTAACCCGCCGCAAGGAAAGCAATTAACACACATACACACACAAAATCAGTTAAGTAAGCCATAATTTATTAGCGGATTTAGATAGCAACAATACAAGACGGTCTTTGTGCGGGATGACAGTATGTAATTAATTTTGCCCTGGAACATTAAAAGATTTTCCACTGCGCGGAGATTTTCCATTGGCATCCGTGATATTCACAAAGTACTATTGGCACATCAATTAACAGTACAAACATAATTTTATCCATAATGAATTATACAACCGAGTTTTCTTTATAATAGAAACAAAATTAAAATAAATAGCAGTTAACTTATGTTATCGGAAAGCATTTAATTTTTATAGCAATTAAAATGAATACACAAATCCAAAAATATCGATTTCAAAAATGAAAAATTTATATCTGTGTGAAACAATTAAATTAAATAATTGTTTAACTTAAATTAAATTAAATTAAATTTTTGTTATAAAATAAATAAATTGGTAAAACCAATCTTTCTTCTATAATTTTCTGCTGTACTCTAGAAATTCAAAGTACAGTGTCACATTTGTGTTTTGATCTATTGTCGTAAATCACGACATAAGTTGGTCATATAAAAAAAAAAAATCAGGAATAGCAGTGCAACGAAGTACGGACATATTCGTGTACACATTAATGATTAAAGTCAATGTCGTCCTCCAGATCAAAGGTGTGCGCGATCTTTTACGGGGGATTTACTTTTTTGCCGAATCTAGGAAACGTATCGCAGAGTCGTATGTCTTATTAAATAAAATGCAAACAGTTCGCAATCATGCTTAAGAACCGTACGTTATCTTGCACTCGCGCTAAAAACCAATTTTCACGACATTTTAATTACAAGCCTAGTGCCTCATGCCAAAAACTGAGAAAATTAACATTTTTAAGATACGATCGCCGTTAGCAAGTAGGGAATATGCAAAATCAGCCGAACAGATGTTTCATCGATTGAATATGGTCTCAAAGGTGGTCGGCAAATTTATTCCACATCGTCATTTATCTCTGACACGGAGGTTTCAAGAAAATTTCCCAGTCTTAATTACCAAGCGCTCTAACTGACACGTAATCTGCGATACTTGCTGAGCATCTCCTTGGCGTTTTTGTTGAGCGCTGACGCGTATCATTATTAAATTTCTGTGGCAAATAATCTTCGCGCGATGTATCGACACATGTTGCGGCAGGCGCAGCAGACATATTACTTTTCAGAAGAATTTTCGAAGGCATCATTTTTCAGATTAATTAGCGTTCCTAGAATGAAGCTCTTCTTATCTTTCGATCAATAATCGAGGATTATTTTCTTATTTTTAGTCTGGCAGTCGCACGTTCCACGTGACCTGATCTAATCCTCACTCCTACTCCTTTAGTTCACTCCTTTAGAAAGTCCTTGGAAATGTCAATGCGGTCACGCTCGGATGGTTTAATCGATAATAGATAGAATCTACTTGGTCTGAAAAACTGAATCGATTGTATCATCGCCAGTATTGCCTAACTGAACATAATAGCTACTTTCGGTATGATGTTACGGTACATGCACACTCTTCTGTTTCCCTTTTTTTTGTTTTTAACATTAGAGTCTATGACAGATTTGTATTCTGTTATATTTTATATACCTTATAGATTTATATTCTTATACAATTTATATAACAATAAACATGATATGAGATAATGTCGTAATGATTATGATCATAAACGACTCATAATTATAATAATACGATGATAATAATTCTCTCACTTTTTTAAATATGAGAGATTTATATTCTGTTATAGATTACATATTTTGGATTTACGTTTTTATACGACTTACATAATAATAAACGTTATAAAATAATGTTATAATGACTATGATTATAAACAAAAAATCATTATACCGAATGGAGAGAAATAGGATTAGAACCAAGATGTTTGATTTTGAAACATACTCTTATATGTTGATTTTAAGAGATGATACAATTATATGATGATATTTTAATCTAGTTTTTCTGTTTTTCATGAAAATATATGTGTGCGAAAATACTCGCAATTCAATAGTGATTTTGGTAATATAATCTTTGTTATTAATGCTATTATAACGAATTTTTCATTCGTTACAAGATAAAGTTACAATGATTATAAACGACTTAAATAATAATAAATAATAATAATTTTTCCTGCTTTTGTAATATGTATTTGTATTTTGTTTTATGTTAAAACATAAAAGAAACCATTTTGCAATACGCTGTGATAAAAGGCTTGCTATTATAATTATATTAATATTATCTAATAGCTATCCAATTAACACTTTTTAGTATTATAAATGTTTCGTCGCAATTACGTATTTCCTGACGTGATACTTATTCGTGGAATTGATTATCGGACCGAAAAGCAATAATGATATCCTAGAGCTGCTGAATACTCGTTATTGATGCTATCAAAATTACTATTAGATTGCGAGTATTTTCGCACACATACATTTTCATAGAAAACAGAAAAACTAGATTATCATTTAATAATACTATTTAATAATTAAAATATATTTTACTGTATGTAGATGGAATTGTACATCTCTCCTAAAATTAACATATAAAATTGTTTTAAAATCAAATCTTGGTTCTAATTCTGCATTCGGACTGTATTAAGATATACAATACATATATATTGTATATATATATATATTTTTTTTTTCCTCTGTCTTTCACGCGTGAAACGAATTTTAAAGCATGGTCTAATTTTGTCAGAATGCCGTCATTTGTCACGAAGCCGCGGATTTCTTGACAATTTCGTGCCATCGCATTCAAATGCATCATCAATAATTTATTAAGCAGCCTGTCAAAGGCAAGAATCTCGTATCGCGGAAACATGATTCACGATGAGGAGTGAATCGAAGTCATGAAACTGCAGCCGGGCGGCATCGGCAAGTAAACACCTGATCGATAGTTCTTGCGAGTGCTCGTCGGCCAGTGTGGTTTCCATGAAGAAGAAGATTTTCTTCGCAACGAGGAAATTTATTTCTCCGAAACGATTGCAAAAGGTTGCGGTTTCGGTTTCATTGTGACGTCAACTAAACTCGTCTGATGCAGAAAGCTCGAGAAGATTCGTCTTATTATACATAAACAAAGTTTTCCTTGAGGAAGCATCAAATCCGCGAAGTCCGGAAATAAGGACCTTCACGGGTTGCAATGCACAAATGACGCGGATGCGCTAAATATGGAAATCATTCACCATCCGGCGTGTTACACGGAGATTCGCGATTCTTTTTCCAGATATGCACGAAAAATTCCCCCCCCCCCCCCGCCCAAATGAAAAATCAGTTGTCGCGAGATCTATCATCGTGGAAATACATACAATATAATACAATACAATAACAACAAGAGAAAGAGAAAAATTGTAACGTAGTTTTGTCATTAACGAGAGATGTTGATCTGCCGCGCGCCACGTCCGTATGGATGAATTTTTTTTCTCCTCTCCGATAAGCGAACCACAAATTGTGCGTTATATGCTGCATAGTGAGCAAATAAATTACATTGCACCTGCGTCATAGGTGACTTTTGATAAAACGACAACTCTGGCTGCTCCATCGGGATGCAAAAAGGCCGTCGTTCAAGAATCGCGAAACTTCGACACGTGCGGGAGAAAAATGTTTCTCTCAAGTCTACGCGAATTTCTCTTGAATGCACCATGCAGTCTTGCTCAACAAAAACTCGTATTCTCAATTGTTTTCTTCTTTGTCTTAGTCAATACATTGATTATAATGATCGTTTTATCATATCCTTCGTACAATGCTTCACGATTTTCGCGTCATTCTGCACAGGGGCAGTGCTTATACTCTTCTCTATCGTTCCAGTTTTAGTATGTGTCGAAGTAAATATAATTATAATTTTATGCCTAGTTTCTATATTAAAAATAAAAAAAATCGGTGAACACAAGTAATAGATACAAACTTTTTACCGATTAAATTTAAAATTATATATTAAAATCTATTGAGTGGAGTTAAAAATGAGATAAATAAATTATTTCTTACATTGAAAGATAAGGGCTCAAAAATTAAGTGGTCGAAAGGCTATGTAGTTTTATAATTAGATTGGCACATAATTTGACTAAATGATCATAATTGGTAATATGATTAAATCCAAACATGATGTTTAGAAACATTGACATTAAAAGAGAAATTGGTGAAAAGTTATTATAAAGTCAAGAGAACATGAGGGGAGAAATTAAAGCTCTGTAATAGAGAATTACACCAATTGGTAATACGCAAAAACAGCCAATAAAAAATTAAAATAACAGTCAAAGACAGTCGAATTTGCAAGATGACACTATGAGCACCAGCTAACAAATATCAAAAGAAATTGAATAATAAATAACAGTGTGAAAAGATTTATCGGTATCGTAGGTTAAATATAATAAATCATAATGAATCATAATGAATAAATAATAAGTGGTAAAAATATTATAATAGAAATAAAGTAAAATCACTAATATTAAGATAGTAATAAATTAATAAAAACAAGTATAAAACAGTCGATTGTAATAAAAATTCTAATATGTATAATAAGAAGAAAGAGTGAAACATAAATTGAATCTTCGTAATTTTCCTATCAATTACCGCGTAGCGTAGCAAACTGATAGATAGGATAAAACCAATTATATAATAGAGTTGATGACGCTAATGAAACAAAAAAAAGGAAACCAAATCTGCCACATGCGAGTTACAGGTTAGTTTCCGTGGCCACACACTTCTCCGTGACCTCATACAGAGAATTACACCAATTGGTCAATACGCAGCAAAAACAAAATAAAAAATTAAAAATAACAGTTAATTAATAAAAAATTAAAATAAGAGTTAAAGACAGTCAAATTATTTGCAAGATAACACTATGAAAACCAGCTAACAAATATGTTAAAAGAAATGAATAACAGTGTGAAAATAGTTATCGGTATTATATGTAAGTTAAATATAATAAATCACAATAAATTATACACATATAAATCACAATAAATAAATAATAAATAGTAAAAATATTATATGTATGAAGAAAGAGTGGACATAAACTTATTGAATCTTCGTAATTTTCCTTCGATTATCGTATAGCGTAACAACTGATGGATACGATAAAACTAATTATACAATAAAGTTGATGACGCTATAGAGGAAACAAAAAAAGGGAAGCCAAATCTGCCACGTGCAACGAGTTGCAGGTTGGTTTCCGTGGATACACTTCCCCGTGACCTCATACATATATTAATTCACATATTCATACATTCATATTTATTTATTCGCATTATATAATTCACGTTCGAAAAAAGTAGTCAAGTGTCTAGCTACAGATGTACCCGTGCAGCCGTGAAATGCGCAAATCCGAGATAATGTCGATCACGATATACCTCACCATGTTACGAAATATCGATTATTCATTGCTGATCGAATCTTTTTCGCGTGTCGTCTCAACATAACATGCATAAAAAACGACATGCGAATCATTGCTTCACTGTCGCTTTATTCCGTCCGAACGCTTCCGTTTAAAGCGTTTCGTTTAATCCTTCCGCGAAATGGAAGAGACATTCATGGAAATTAACTGTCTACTTTTACAAATCTCTGACAGCCTTAACAAGGAATTTAATAGAAACAAGAGAGATCCGGCGTGTGGCTCGGGCGAATTAAACTGCACGATTGTATTGTTAGTCTAGCAGCACATAAGGATAACAATGTCTGCGCAACATTCAATTGCAATTAATGACGTCGATTAAAATTCGTCGATTAAAATTGATGTCCCCGCTAATACAACAATGACTTATATAACAAGCACGATAATAATAATAATATTAATTTCGAAAACACGTGTTTATCTACAGTGACAGTGGTTATTACGTTCCGCACCCTCGACAATCTTGCGTTTTGAAATTATTATCGACATTATATTTCCGACATCAATATATATTTTCCTCTACAAAACGAAAACATATCGAGTGGTAACAGACGTATCTCCATGTGTATCTCCAGTCCGATCGATTACCTTTCATACGTCCCAATTTTTTCTTGTTCCATCGCTATATTTTCAATCGGATAAAGAAGGCGGACAACGAATATACGCTTTAGAGGATGCTACGAGTGAAATCAGACCGCGGAAAAATCATGGCTCGGGAGGCGAGATTGAACTGTTGTTTGCCAATACACAAAAGCCGCATCACGCAGAAATGCTCGCTCGTTTCCATTGCGTCCGAGATTTTCTGGATCTTCACATGATCGAAGCTCGCGGAAACTCGGCTCACAATCAGTTCAATCAGCGATATCAATCTGGAGAACCTGATACGCGATAATAATGCGCCGAACCATGCGAGAGACATTCGAGAAGATTGCCTTTATTTATTTCACTTCACCGAGAAAGAGCCAATTTGATCTTTTTCTTAATCTTTACACAAATCTCGATGAATCCAGTTGCATATAAATCGAATATGTACGCTTACAAACAGTTGTGCAAGCATGGTAAACTGTCTGAAATTTTTAGAGTACTCGATCAATCTCGCGAATTGACAATTTCATTAATTTTATTAATGTGACATCGATGTGTGCGTGTGCGTGTGCAAGCGTATCTGTGTAAACATTTAATGTGAAATAAGCTTCCTTGCATCTCGAATACTGAATAGCAGTGCAAAGCTAATTAAAATTCTGAGGCAAATAATTATTATCCTGTAACTTTACATAAATTTCTCGTAAGATAACGTTGTATAATGTCACCGCAGTAACAAATACCGAGTATTCCAATTTTACACGATTCTACACGAAGAAACGGGGAAAAAAGGCGCGATTATTTTTCTCATGATTATCATTACTTTTCCAGAACCGTGGAAACATATTGCTGGGAACGAACCACACTAACACTGAAACCGTAGTGTTATTCGAGATTTTTTCCTTTGTAGAATGCAAATAATTTTCTAGGACATCATGAAGTATTGTTTTACAACGAAGTAAACAAGATGAATAGCGAGTGATAAAAACAGCGTTAATAAAGATATTATTAAGAGATTGCTACTATACATATATTGTATGAATCACCATAAATCATTTTATTATACAACGAACGAGCTCAAATTCTGGTGATACGCGCGATAACGCTAATTACCACAATTTTACTTAGCAAGTCGTGGTGTTTCATCATTTCATCGTGATCGTGCAATTACAGGTAGCACGTGGTTTCATTAAAGACAAAAATCTTTCCGCCATCAATATACGCTGGTTGGAATTAATGCTGTTGATTCTCAAAGCTCGTATCATCAGTGCTTAATATAAGGTTTCACGTGTCATTATTGGCCAAATACAACAAAACAGTGTTATTTCTTCATCATAACACGATGAAAATGTAACGGAAACAAATCGCATTTGGTTTGCCGCATTATTGGGAAATAACTTTATTTTCGTCCGTGTCGCGAATATCACTCGGTGATTGTTAACCGCGCCCGTTGTAGCGGTTTTGCATTGCGGTATCTTCTTTCTCGTCGACAGCTCCTGAATCGTCCTGACAATTGTATCGTATCCTCTGTCAACGATACGACAGCTGTCCTTATTCAGAAAGATTCGTGCGAAAATAATTCGCACTTTACATCGAACATCGAAGCTGTAAATATTATTATTTAAATCGTTATTCAATGTGGAATGAAAGTGTCATGGACGCCATCTAACGATTGATGTCAATTTAGGCGATAAGCGGGAATATCGATTGTTTCTACCGAGACGCTCGCTCGACATTGCTAAAGTAAGTTTAAACGCTTTTTAATTCGCCACCAAGTGGCTGACGTTCGCCGGGCGGAAATCGAACGATCGTTCGCTCTCGGAATCGAATCGTCTATAGCCTCTCTGGAGGCTGGCGAATGTCCGAGCGATCGAATTTTAATCGGACAGCCAATAAGGCAAATAGATCGTTCAAGGTGATATTCACGAATTTCCGTTGTGTGGTTTCTAGCTCCTGTTACGAATTTCTTTACTCTTGTTTAAAATCTGTTTGAACATGTTTCAACTGATGACGTCTCACCAAATAAACTGATAATAAATGTATACAATACAAATGTTCGCGCGATTGCGCGTGTATAATAAAAAAAAGACCCGAGGATAGAGATAAAATCACACAAGAATAGCAGCTTTGTTTGCACTTCCTTCTGGGCATTTATCGAGCGTTTCTGTATAATACGGAAATGGCATAAATATCGCGACTGCATAGGTACTCCATAAAACAGCGTAAACGCATTTGAATCTAAAGTTATCTCGTAACATTTTAAACATATTTATTAATTGTATAAACGCGTAGTTGAAACAAAAGCACTTGTATTATAATTTCATCGCCGAGCACATCCAATATAAAAAGACCGAAGATTGGCACAACAAAGGGAATATGCGCTTCAAATGATGATAATGATCTATAAATTATTTTAAACTTTTCCAACTTTTAATTTTTTAATTTTTCATCTTACATAATTATTTTTTCTTATTTATTAATTCATTTTTAAAACCTTGTCTTTACTTTTTTAATATTTAAAATAACATGAGCAGCAATCACAAGTTTTGTTTTCCAAGGTATTTCCAAGGTATTTTTTCCCTTTTTTATTATTATCTTACTATTATCTAATTATTTTTCTTCATATTTTTTAATTAACTTTTTTAATATTTTTTCCTTATTATTAATTTTAGCTTAATCAGCTAATGAAGATTATATTTTTCAAAAGTGCTTTATTAGAAATAATTATTGAAAATTTCTGTTTCAGGGAAAGAAAAGAAATTATATTCGCGGAATGTTAGAGACGGAAGCAACGATACGGTCGATGAGAACAGTCCTCGCTGAGCTGTAGAGCTTAATTACGCATCAACGCCGTTTTCGGAGTAGTTAAAGGGCAGCATTTGACGGGAGGGTGGCAGAATTGTATCGTGCTCAGCGAAGTTTTAATCGTGTCGCTCATTAAGGCCGGAAACTACACACGTCGTCGATCTCCATCCCGTTAATCCATTAATTTAGTGTGAGTTTCTCCCGACGGACGACAACGACGACGACGGCGACGATGATGATGATGATGATGACGACGACGACATGAATATGAATGCAATGGATGCGCTGGCACTCGGAGCAGTTTGCTAGCGATAGTGAAATGTTTATATAACGTTCCGCTGACGAAAATTAATCAGCGGAGCAACATTAACGTCCCGTAAACAAACGGCGTTTCCCTTGCAAGCAAAGTTAACGTAGCGAAAGTTGCAGAGAATCTGACGACCGTGGAACCTATTTATTTTATTTACTTATCGCACATTTCTCTCTTCTCGAGCTCGCAGATTTGTGGAAAAAGAGAAGGAGGAGGAAAAAAGAAAAAAAGAAAAGACACTGACTAATATTCGTTCCATTAATCTGATGAGATTAGACTGATCATTTTCCGAAGTTAGCTGCAACAGACGCGAATCACGCGGATTCAGGGACTCGACAGGGACTCGAATGAAAATCGAATGAGGGAGAAAATCAAGCAGCATTCACACGATAAATTCTTCAGTGCGATGCTACGAGCTCGTTTAATACACTACGCTCTTGGCCACGATGCCACGCGGGTTTCTCCATCATAGCATGCGAGCAGCGCAAATCCGGCGCATTTTCCCCATCGAATCGACAGATAGACTCCTGCATTTCGATGCTGCCGATACTGCAATTTCAGGCTAACTAGTTGGCGTGACACGTATAGCTCGGCCGTTCAAACCGTTATGCAACCCAGTTTCAGAAGTTCAGGAGGGAAGAGCGAGCACGAGCGTTTCGTTCGGACAATGGTGCAACCCGAGCTACGTGGAGATTGCGATTAATCTTCTCAATTTATCCTACTTACCCTTCGCCTCCTCATCCCTTCCCCCCAGCCACTTCTCGTCCCGATCGACCGGTGAAATATGCAAGACTCTAAGAAAGAGGGAAGGAAAAGCTACCCGATTTCCAAAATTATTCTACGAGACCGTTCCGAGTCACATTTATCTGGCGCATATCATAGTGTATTTAAGCTCTTACATCGCTACTTGTAGAAAATAGGAAGATACAATAAAACCGCTAATCGAAAACCATTAATAAAGAAATAGAATAACAAGCTCATATTATTAATCAATATTAGATAATCGTGAGCCAATAAACGAGAAAAAGTAGTTGTTACAGTTAAAATTTAATAATTTATAAAAATAAAAATTTTGAAACTTTAAATGACTATAATCCACGTTCTCTTACTCGTCACATCTTAATTTTTGAAAATTCTGATTCTTTAACTTACTCTCTTTCATCTAATAACTTAACTAATTTAATGTAATTTAATTAACAACAGAAAGTAAAAAGGCCAATATACATATACTAAACAAACTAATAATTAGATGACGTAAAAAATATAAAAATTAAGACTTTTTTATAGAGAAAAACAAAAGTGGGAACTGTTTCGACTTCACGGAGTTTTTATCAGCACGTTGGAAGAATATCGATAACTTAACTACACATTATTAAACACTCATATCGTTAAATAGCAGTAAAAATTTCGTTATCCATTCGATCGCATGATTACAATAAAAGAACCAAACAATCCGCTTAGGCTCAGCAATTTAATTTAATTAACATCTAATAATTTAAACTTTGACAATTATGCGATATTTATTCTGGATTCAAATTCTCACCTCCGAACGAAGAATCGTATACAATTAATGTTTGATTTCATCTTCTATTATGTTTATTATGATTTTGTCAATTATTATATGACTGACTACTTTTTTAAATCTAATTAAGATGACTTTTTTATGCCGTTCAGATTTCAATGTGTTTCTTTGCAATTTTACAGTTATTCACTTTATATTGATTGATAGCATTTGATTTTATGATATATCTCCGTATTTAACTTAATTTAATTATTCAATTCTTTAATTTTATCTTTATTTACTTAATTAATGATTTTGTATTTTATAGTAACTAATGTGATTACTTTTTATTTTAACTATTCAAATGTTTTGGCTCTGTGTAAAACGTTCCAAAAATTTTTATTTTTATAAATTTTATCAAATTTCAATTATAAATAGTCATTTTTACTTGTTTATTGGTCTATTATCCTGAATTATATTATATTGAAAAACTGAACTAAAATTCAAATAAAACACAAGATTGGTGGATGCTTACGCTATTTACATAATAATTATTATGTAAATTAATTATTATAAAACGTAAAATATTGATATCTGTAAATTGAAATAAATTTTTTGAAAAATTTGGAAATTTTTCGACTCATTGTCAGTTAGACGTATCATCGATATTTACAAATTGCCAAATTACCGAAGTTAACGATGGAATACTTTCGAAGCATAACATAATTATAGTTGTAAATAAATTTACTAAAAAATTACTAAGGGAATTATATTATAAAGATGCGTTGTTTGAGTGTTTATTTAATTAAAACGACATTATTATAAAATTATATGTGTCAAACAGCATCCTAATAAATCCTAATATATTTAAAAAATCTTTTTTAATCATTATAGTTTTTGGAATAATATAGTTTAGTGGATTTTCTTTAAAATATTTCTAGGCTTCGAATGACTCTGATCTTCATGTTCTTCATCGTATTTACTGATCACAATTAATTTTATCATTAATTTTATTCCGACACGACTAAATGTTGTTTATGATGATAATAATGTCCTTCGAAAATATTCCGTCATTAACTTCGATAACTTGGCAATTTGTCACTTAAATATCGATAATATTTATCGATAATAATATTTATCGATATTGATGAGTCGAAAAATTTCAAGGTTTTTAAAAACTCACTTCAATTTATACATACAATATTTTACAAATAATTACTACATAAATGGCGCAAGCATATATAGTGTCTATCTAATTTTGCGTTTTATTTGGATTAAATGGCTTTTTTGTATCATATATTTCCTTATTTCCTATAAATAGCGAGATGTAAGAGCTTAAATACATAAGTGGCAGGTTTACTTATGACTGGGTATTATTGCGCGTTTATTTAAAAAATGTGTCATATTACACGCTAGGATTGTCAGTAGTCATAAAGATTTTAGCCTATGCCTTAAGCACGCTCTGATAAAGCAGCAAATACGACAACGAGAATTGAAGAACAGAAAATTATAAGTCACACGTCACAGAGTTAGGAGTGTGGGCGGGATGCACACGTTACAATTAAGTTAGGAGGAAATAATTAGTCTTTTCTATCTAATTTGCCATTCCAATCGATAGTAAGTAGAACCTTCGATTTTTCACGACTTTTTGTGTTCTTAATTAGGAATAATACGATGAAAAAAACCGATAAATTATACATCCCGAAGATCATATTGACGACTTGTATGAACAGTAATTTAATTTCTTGTTATCGCGAGTACGAGATTTAAAACAGTCTCACGCGAAGAAAAAACAAGAAAATTAGTTGTCACGGTGACGGATGTCCCGTGAAATTGCAATTTGCACGCGTTTTCAACGAGACGCGCGCGTCAGATTCATTCGAGAATAACCTGGCGTAAACGTTACGCTTTACAAATGAGTAGAGATTCTAAAGTACGACCGAATGACGGAAACTATTGTTCGTTTAAATTAAATTCAAGTAAATTTCACTATCTCAAAGTCACGATATTTAAGCTTAATTGCTAAAAGATGATAAGCCCTAAATTTATTATTGAAATAAAGACCGAGCTTCCGAGACATCATCTGCGTACCAAATATACATTCTCTTGAATCATTAGCTTACTTCCTTATCACACGTTGTAAATCTGCGCCGAAAAGTTTCACCGGGTAAGATATACGCGGTCGCGAACGCAAAAAACAATAACCGGTTTTTTTCAGATGGCCGATTGATCGTCGACTATACTTACATCAAGATATGTCCGTGCTCTTAAGACAATCTCGCTCTCGGGAAAATGCGTAGACGGGATCGCCACTGTTGTCAACTTCGCTCGTTGTCGACTAGCCTTGCACTAAACTGTCATTTAGTTCATTCGCTGCGATAACAAAATACTCGCAGGCGAGCTGAATGTGTTTTAGAGGCCCTGCCGGAATTCATCAGGGCACGCGCGGCACTCACAATTCTTTGCCACTTTACCGCGACCCATTAACGATGCCCCCAGTTATTCTTCTGTGGAAACGCCGGATTTACGTAATCCTTCGCGAGAGAAGTAACTAACGCACCAATTCTACGTCGGTTCTATCTAATTTTTCTCTTTTAATTATTTTTACCTCTGATATTCCAGAATTAACGATCTTAAAATTTTCATCGGATATTTAAATTAGAAAGAGATTTTAACAAAATAAAATTAAATTTTTTTCACAATTTTATTACAAAGTTACAAAATTGTTCTTTTATATGTTGCATTAAACGCAAGAGTAGTGCATTTCTACAATAACATATCTAAGTAATTTTTCAAATGTTTAAAGCATTCGAGCAGCTTGTGATTTAGTCCTAGATATTTTACTTCTTCGTTGAAGAAGTAATTTGTGTGCCGCGATTTTGAATATGATTTGTACGAAAATCTGCAGGAAAATTTTAACGACGTTCAACCTCAACATTGGAATCTTTTTTGATCGTGATAATAGTAAACATTACGCTACTAAAAAAGGGGTCCTAAGCTACGCGAGTAAACCTAGTGACCCCAATATTGGAAGAAGTGTCTATTGTGTGAAACTCACGAAGATAGAGATAACGTAATGAAACTAACTAGCTTGGTCTGATCAATTAACTGACCCAAGCACGATATAAAACATTTGACGTGTAGTCGCCTTTATGTGTCTGTTTACATCACGCATGTGTGTAGAGAATGGAAATTCGCTGCTAAAAAAGATTACTTCACAAATCAATTGCGCGGCGCAATTAATGATATTAAAGTAAAGTTAGAATCACACTTTTTATCATTAAATATAAATGTTATTCATTGCTACGTGTTTACTTTCTTCGACGCGCGCTCAAGTGGAAATAATAATTATATCGTGTCTGGCGAATCCAATTTACGAATCCTTCGGTACTATTCATGCTACATTATGCAATTTTGTCAGCGCGTCTGACTGTAAAACAATTTCACTGAACGAGGAGATCCATTATCGCGCAGTAAATGACCACCTGCTTCCAGAATGACTTCCAGAAGATTTACTTGCCTTTGGCAAGAGTCATCGAACGCATCCCTTTCGATTCACTGACCGTTTTCTCTGACCAAACAATTCCCATGTGTGTGTGTGTGTGTGTGTGTGTGTGTGTGTGTGTGTGTGTGTGTGTGTGTGTGTGTGTGTGTGTGTGTGTGTGTGTGTGTGTGTGTGTGTGTGTGTGTGTGTGTGTGTGTGTGAGAGAGAGAGCAAATTCTCCGTAAAAATCATCCATTCGAATAGTCCAAGGATGGCTGTGAGTCTCCGGACCACCCCTATACAGCGCGAAGGGGGTGGAAAATCTGGTGGTATAAATTTTCTGAGGTTGCGCATCGTGCTCGTCGGAGCCTGAAACTCACAGTAGTACCCAAGCACGAAGCAGAGCGCAAGTGGTGTCGAAGGAAACCGGTGGTCCTCTGCTCACCGCGCAGGATTCCGTACCACGACGACGGTTCAGTCGCGGTCTCGTGTTCGGCGCACGAGTGCACTTTGTTCGGGGTAGTAGCGGAATCGTACGAGGACGCCGGGGTGAGTTTGAAATTCGTTCGATGCGACGATCGAGTGATTCGACGTAATCCCTGCAGCGCCTATTTATTTACACGCCGCACCTAAAATTAAAAAAAAAACCGTAATGTAAACAATTCGTCATGTTGTACTTCGTCATTTGTAGTGAGTTTATTTCGTATTTATGTGCTTTGCTTGGCGAAATATAAAATGTTTAAATGCGAGTAGATCTGAAGATGTCAAAATTATACTAGCAAATAAATATTTAATATCTTTTTTACATTATTAAATAATAGTTATCTTTCTTAACTGTCTAAGTTTATTAAATTTATTATTTTCTAATTCCGATTAATTCGAACAACTTTATGAATCAATAAATTCATAAATTTATCGAGTCGCTTCCTTTGTGCACGGAATAAAATTTTCAGACAGAATTAAAAACCCGCGATACATATTCACATCCCATTGTTTATTTACAATTTTTTCGCATGTACGTCGCATATACGTCGTTACATATACCTACGTACGGTTTCTGTTTTATTTCGTTTTATTCATCTTTTCTCAGCGTTAAATCGTCGATCAAAAAGAGAATTTCTTTTACGTGTTAATTTTGGTTTTACTCGAAATTTAAGGTTCAATCTTGAGAATAATTTAAAATCTTGAGAATAATAAAAAGCTTGCTATGCGATGGAGGTGATAAATGTGAAAAGAATGAAAAGGAATATTATGAGGAACATCTTTTCTTTCGCTTGCGGTTCTTATAATATTTCCGATATCGAGTCTGGCGTCTGGCCAACGGACTAACGATCTTAGTATCGAGAAGATCGTGTTTCTTTGAGAGGATCATGTCGAAGTATCTCGCAAATGTAATACTTCTGTAGCAATATGGTACAAAAGTTGTTTCGTATCTCGGGAGAATATCGTAGATACACATTGCGATCGCCGAAAATGAAAACAAATGTATTTCGCGAGTATTATTTCACCGGAGGATTAATTTCGAGAAAACGCAGGAAAAATATTGCTTTTTACTACTTACATCATTCTTTTGACGATTACTCCACCCAGGAAATTGCGAATTGTAGACAGCGAGAGGACTTTTATTATTCTCGACGATACTAATATTGCACAATAGAGAAAATACGTGTATCCAACGAATATGGAGCGATCCTGATTTAATGACAAATTTTTCAATAAACTGTAAATTTATTTCTTTTTTGGAGAAAAGATTGACATGACGTTAAGAAGAAGCTTAATAACATTCCACTCGGGAGGCAAAAAAAATGAAAGACGATGCGACTTTAAATATTCGTGAAGAAGTACGAACTATGCGCTCTTCCGCGATCGCGAAGTATAAATAATCTGAAGAGTGGTCTTGGGCCGGTTCTTAATACATTGATCGTATTGTAACATCACAGACATCATAACGAATCGTCACAGAAGTCAAAACTTCTATAATCCTGCGAAACTACGGTCGCTATAACAACGTCGAGGTAGAGTCAAAATACTTTAACAATGGCGGGTGTTTTAACAATTCATGGACTTAATTCGTAGATTAATTCACAAGTCAGCAAATTGCAAGCAATTACGATACAACGATTCTACGATGCTATGATATGACCAATTATTCATCTATCTAGACTTAGCTTTAGCGACGTTTATCGACTGTTATATGATTACCGTGCTTTTTAATAAACTAAAAGGATTACAAGGACACGAATGAAATGACATGATGAAAAATACCATGGTAGATTTCGATTCGCGAAAATGTCAATATAGATCACGCTATCTCGTCGAATGTCGTGGTGGCACAGAAAGAAAGAAAGTTGAAGCAGAATTGTTTTTCTTTCGTCAGATTTTCCGACAAATATGATCGTTAAATGATTTCCTTTCAGCCAGTCTGAAGGACGGAGTTTCAAAAGAGAGAGGTATCGTATCAGGTCAATATTCCTGTCGAGATAATTTCGCGCGAAGAGCTTTTCATAATCTCGCTTTCATCCGAAACTCGAATATTCACGTCGAAATAACCCAGCATGACTAATGAATTCGCCAGGGCGAACTTTCACCGTGCGCGAACCCCGCGCGAAAAACCAGGAACGGTCCCGCCAAGGGTCAGCGTAACGTCAACATTAATAAACTCTTTCAGCCTTTATATCTTATATCCTTCCAGTTGTCCGCCCACGCGCCGAATTAATGCTTCCGCAGATACAGGCCATTGATTTTACGTCAAATATGGTTCGGCTATCGGCACGACCTACACCGACATTCGACTCGAACTGTCTGCTCGCACATGTTATCGCATTAAATCGCTAGCTATCTCGACGAAATCAGGATAACACTGTTAATAAAAATCGTCCGATAGATTTACATCCGCGGATTCGAGAGTGATATCGATTCCTTACTCATCATTTGTCACAATGACGAAACAGTTGTGCGTGTTAAGTGATATTTTTTAATTTTTTTAGTGATTTTTTTATCACAGACACAGACACTCTTCTCATGTATCTCTTCAACGGAGAATTCAAAAAATATATAAACATATAAATGATGAGAATATATAAATAAAATATATAAATAAATTGAAGATTCTGTGAATATTAATTGAGGACAGAATCGGATGATAGACGTTGGATTCAATCGTCCCGAGAGATTACATCCATTCGATTCATACACGTTCAAACGTGCATCCGTCGAATTAATGCGGTGGATTGTATTCGCTCTCTGCAATGGACACGTTGTACACCTCGCTCAACAACATCGCTTGTCACGTGTTTCTCTCGATCGAAGGGTGGAAACCGTCGGGCATAAAGCATTCCATCCAAACGATAATCAATAAACGCATCGTCTATGCACACAAATTATCAGTTCCGTGGACTATTAACACCGATATCCGTTAATTAGATGGATCCATTCTTTGAAATCCTCCCCTCACGGTTGTTATTGTTGTCGACAGATAAAATTGGGTCACACCCGTTTATGTCGGGAAAAGATATAAAAACAGAATTGAACGATCGAATTCCGAGAAATGGAGTTTTCTTATCAAAATCAAAGTCTCTCTTTGTGATTTATATTTACTATTTTTGTTTAGAGACCTTTAATATTTAATTAAACGTATCACATAATTTTCTGCGGACCGTTTGTTACACGTTTGTATGAACGATTCGCGTGAGAAATGAAATCTTTGCTCTCGAATGACCTTTCCTGCGATTGGAAATAATCGGATCAGAGGCAATTTCCGAACCGTAAGAGAACACGCCCTCGAAGGAGCAACTTTAATTGAATACCTGCGCTTTTACTGAATAATATTATTTTGTTCTTTTACGCGATAACGATGGTGGCTAGTTTGAACTTCGCCCAAGGATGCAATTTGTGATTCTTCATTTAAATGCTTCGTAAATCAATTTTATCGGAAGAGGAAAATAATTCTTTGCTGCGAGATAAAAAAATGGACGTAATTAAAGTGGAATTATCAAATAATATTGCCCGGGAATCTTTCCCCGCGGAGATGTATACGGAGAGGTGTGTCGTCGCCGCGTGACCGACAAACTCTTGTGAAGTTTTCTCATTTCGAGTTCGTTAGCACGCAAAACCGCTGGCTTACTTAACTCCGTTTCAAGTCGTGAGGGTCTCGCCGACTTACGTGTAACATGAATTATATAGCGTTACCTCGAGATCCTGTTGCCTGTTAAATTACGTTATTCCTCTCAGATTTAGACTCGGACCGATAATTACGGCGATGATACCGGCAACCGCGGTTGCAACGCAGTCGAAACTTCGGGAATGGTAAATATAAATGTACGAAATACAAATATGCACGTGTATACGCATAGGGTGGGTCAATAACGTTTGGATAGCGCGCGCGCGCATGTAGCACAATATGTTCCGATGTACATATACACATTTTCGCATATGTAAATACGTGCATACATGCATATACGCTTGACGCACGAAATCCCACGATTTGCCAAGGAAACTCAGGAAGTACGCTCGAGTTTGCCAGTTATGCCGTGGCTTATCTATTCGGACGAGCCCCCGATCCCCGAAATTTGATAAAACCCTGCCGTTCACACGCACGTAATCACGCAACCCTATCGTTACTCCCTGAAACAAGTCGACCGCCCGCAGTGAAGATACTCCAAATAGATCATATAGCATCCTCACAGAATGGCCGGGGTCTATAAGCGATACTATGAATTACCACGTAGATCACCCACAAAGATAGAGCGTCTTCGTTTGGGTACGATAAAGATTCAAATGAAAACCAGCTGCATTATCAAGCGCACAAAACTGTCTTGCAATTATATATCTAGTTTTATTTAAGATTTTCCTAAAGATGAAATTATGATACTTTCTATCAATGCCGTCGAACAGGATGTTGCCTTATTCTACGAATTTTATTAGCCTTGTCTGATCATATCGAGACCATTTCTACTTGCTGCGTTAAAAGTAACGGCTGTAATTAGCTCGAAATTGAACTCGTAACTACTCTGACACCTTCGAAAGTTTTCAGATCGCAATTAAGAAAGATGGCTGAAGAACAGCCAAAGTATAAATTGATCTACTTTGATGCACGAGGTCGTGCCGAGCATATTCGCTACATATTCGCCTACGTGGGCATCGACTATATCGACGAAAGGATCTCCAGCGATCGCTGGCCTGAGCTTAAAAAGTGTAAGTGCCAGAAATCAAGTTAAAATAACTTGTTCGCAATATAAATTTGTTACAATCGCGAATCTCATAAGTAAAACTTTACGCGCGTAGGAATTTTAATTCTAATTTAATTATAATTAAAAATTAAATTTGCATTGAACATATAAATATTCCAATAATAAAAAAGTATACGTGATACACTATAACGGCACAAATAATTCTAAAATATCCTAAAATTAATCAAAAGCGTACAGTAATGTCCTTATTGATCGAATGCGATCGAAGACAAATTGCTTCGAACCCTTTGCCGCCACTTAAGTCTACGCTTAAGCACGACCCGCCAATTGCTTTCTCTTGTTCCCAGCGATGCCTTACGGGATGCTGCCAGTTCTGGAAATAGACGGCAAGCCGATAGCACAAAGTAATGCCGTGGCACGTTACCTGGCCCGCGAGCATAATCTCGCGGGCAAGGACGAATGGGAATCGATGCTGTGCGATGTGCTAGTCGATACCTTGGGAGACCTGAAACAATGTAAGTGATACATATGGCCGGAGCAGTTCATACGGTCCCAGAAAGCCGCTTAACACCCATCTGCCTCTCTCCACCTCGGTCCACCGAATCAATATTCCTTTTCAACTCAGCAAATTTGCCCCAGGTCACAATTTCCCATTTTTCTGAAGAATCGCCAATGTCGAAAGTCATTCGTGATGTTACTGCGCAATTTGATCAAGTGCCGCGATCGATGATGCTCGAGTTTTCCAGAATCCAGAGAGACAAAGATTGCGCTGTCGAAAATGAACGGTCCACCGAAGATGTCCCCGAGAGAAAAAGTGCGCAACGCGGACACGATGCTCGACATAAATCTCTAGGAAAATTCTGGGATGGCGGTTCTGCAATGTGACGGGTGCGAAAGTAGTTCCTCTTTTCGCGCCTTTGAAAGACACGCGCGATCTCGCGCGACCTACATTTTCAAGCTCCCCGAGGTCGTCACATAATCGAGCGGACGGCTATCGTCGTCCCGGAAAAGCGTTTCTCGCGAAATTTGACGTGGTGCGCAACTGGATCGCCGTCATCGTATAATCCCCGAGTAATAATAAACTCCAATTAGACGCTTAATGAGACATTCGGTATCGGAGATTTAGGAATCTGACCTTCGGTCGCTCGGTAAACACCCTTTGAGAGTATCCGGATACGAGGCATACAACGACGGGCTTTAATATCGCGATGTCACTTTGATGATATGCTTACACAAGGAGATGAGCCACTAAAACAAGCGCTTAATTTGCTTTCCAGTCATCTTTCAATATCGTACGGAGGAGGATCATTTTAAGAAAGAGGAGAAGAAGGCGAAACTCTTGAAGGAAACAATACCGTTCTACCTGAATAAGTTCGAGCAAACTGTTGCCAAGAACAGTGGTTACGCGGTCGGTTCTACGGTAAAGAGAATCTCAGTAACTTTGTCAGATCTTTACACGAGTTTATTTAATCAAGTATAAATTAAAACAAACTAAATCATGTGTAGAGAGTGAAAGTAATGAGTAAAAATAAAATACTACTCGACTGTTCGATGATCTCGTCGTTAAGTCGAATAGAACAATATGGAAGCTTGAATTTACGAATTCATGTTCCAAGAATACTTATCGTTACTGACAGATTCTTGAGATCATTTGGAGAAAATCCTAAAATACCAAAATTTCGAAACTGCTATAACTTTTAAACGGAAAAGATTTAAAGTTCACCAATCAGCTTGTCAAAATTTCATACGCTCAGGGATATTGCACATCGAAAAGTTCCCTTTACAATACTTTACTCAACTCAATGGAAATAGCAATAGTTAGTCACTTTATTTCTTCTTGTACACTGTTCGCAAGACCGATAAATTTCGGAATAATAATAGTTTCCAAATTGTTGTACGAAAACTTGTCGAGCTATCAAAGCATTCGTGCAAAGCGTGCAACGGATGAAATGACGTTTTCTCCTGTGAGAGAAAACAAAACCGATATATACTTTGCTGCAAGCAATGTCAATAAAAAAAAAATACATATTTGAAAACATTTTTTAAATTAATTTGTTGAAAGAAATATGAACATGCAGCAAACGTTTCGTATTGATTGATTTTTTTTTTATCGCATGAAAAATATTATATTATTTGTTTACACGAATGTTTTGATAGTTGCTTCGAGCTGCATCGCATTTCCGTACGACAATTTAGAAATTAGGGTAATTACATCTGTCGACAAATATTTTAAGTGTATTGGTAGGCTACAAAATTTTCTAGAAGTTTAAGAATTTTTCTCTTAAAAAATTGTGGAAGGACTCTTTCAATACGCGTGTCCCTCACCGCATGAAATTTTGACAAGTTGATTGGTGAACTTTGAATATTTCCCTTTCCCGTTCAAAAATTATTATAGCAACCTCGACATTCTGGTATTAGGATTTTCGTTTCTAAATGACCTCAGGAACCTGCTGTTAACGGGTGATCAATAGTAAAGCCAATGGCACACGATACTATTCTGTCTACTGATTTACTTACAAGAACCAATTAGGATTAAGCTTTAAGTTACCTGATCTAAAATTCTGCATCCTTATTGACTTTCGTAAAAAATTTAGTAAGTAAAATAGTATAGTGTGTCGTTGGTTTTAGTCTGGGACATCTTATATATGTCGAGTATCGTATATGCAGGGCTTTTAATTAAGGCAGCTCCCTTTAATCACGGTAAATTAAAAATTTCCGTTTCAACGATAAGTCACCCTTTGCAGACTACATGGGCGGACTTCGTATTCACAGTAGCACTGGAGAACTTTGAGAACATTTTCGGCGCAACCGCCTTAGAAAACTATCCGGCGTTACGCGGCTTGAAGAAACGAGTGCACGAAATTTCAGCGATCGCTGACTGGCTGTCTCGACGACCTCATTCGGAGTTCTGAAATGTCACTTCGACGACGTATCATAAACAAGTACATATCTGACGCCTGCAGCTCACTGTTCTGCATCGCTCTGACAACGATCGATATTAATTGCGGCATAATACAAACACGCGCTTCGCGTCTGTCTGTTTGGGGCACTTTTTTTAAGTTAAAGATTGATATTATAATCTGTATCAATAGACAAAATATGCACAACCTCGTTTATTACGGCAGAAAAAATAAGAGCGCGCCATTGCTTTATCGCGTTATCGTTTTTCAGTTGGTTTAATTTTGTCATATATGTATATGCGAGTTACACTGACATATCACCGATCAAGCCCAGATTGTTTGCGACACTTGTTTTCGCATCGCTAGTAAATTATACGAACAACACATAAGATTACTGTCGAATGGATGTCTAACAATAAGATACAAATTAAGCTTGGTCAATGTGTTCATCATCTCGCGTCTTGTGCATCGTGTGATGCATGAATGTGTATCGCCACAATGTGATTAAGCTCGATAAGCATGGTATTTCGAACAGATATCTTGTATTTCGCAACTCGTAATCGATCTCTTTTTTTTAAAGATGGATTCCAACCGAACGAGCAATGAATAAATGTTCGTATTCGGTTGCGCTCGCTCACTCGGTCCGTTTTTATGCCATTTTTATCACTAATTGCGATTATTACGACTTCGATTACGATTAGATCTCGATATTTCATAAAATCATTTGTTTTGCACGAAATATGTCCAGTCGGAATCGAAATTACAGTGTAATACAGGGTAATACTAACGTACGAAGAGCAAGAGGATCTATTGAATGAACGAACAGTAATGCTTTAAGCATATATATAATTCTACATGCGTATTTTATGTAAAGAATTTTGCAACCAGCAAGAAATGTAACAAATGTAACAAAATAAAACACAGTCGATAAGATTAATTGTAACAAAAATTTAAAGATAATTTGATATTCTCTTTGCTTTTATGAGTAAGATAGCGACTTTATAAACATACATTGTAAGATCATCGTATTTGAACGAGATAATGACCGAAAAAATGCGCTTGTAAAATGCATCTTGTTAGAACGGAGCAGCGAAAATAACAGACTTTTTGATGTTCCATACGATGAAGATGATAAAAAGCTTTTGTCGGTGCTTAAGACATACTCGTAGATATGGTAACAGTAAGTCAATTGTAATTATCAAACAAGATCTTTAGGAGAAAGATTTTGATGCGTGAATGTACAATACATGTTGCAACGTTATGATGCGACGTTACATATGTAATGTTAAGTGTATTATACATATTAAGTGTTGAGATTACAGATGATGTAATTTAAATGTGTGTTATTGTGATTATACGGTAAGACAGCATGACTGATAATAATAATGTAATACAAACAAGTAAAGTCGCAATTGATTTTAATGTTGCATAGTCATGTATATTCATATACAGTGGTGGTCATGAAAATATAGAGCCATTGAGAAAGGAATACAACAATCAGCAATAAAAATACTACAGTTTAAAATTCGTACAAAATTTATTTCATCATATTATTTATTTCAAAACATAAGGCCTTCTCACATAATGTCTTCCATCAGATCCCATCAGATTTATTTTAGTTTCGTCTGACCATAAAACATTTCTCCATTTTTTAATAGATGGCTCTATTTTCACGACCACCACTGTATATAGGGTGTCCCATTTTACTTGGACATTGTAATAACTCAAAAACAATGTATTAAAAAAATGTTTCAAATAAAAGTTGTAGGGTTCAGAGAGGGCCATCAGATGAACTATTTTATTTTGATTTTAAAGGTCCATTAAGGCTCAAATTGATTTTTTTTTAATGAAACCTAACATCTATTTTTTGCAGATTTGTATGACAAATTCTACGGGAAAAAATAAAGAAATTTTGTTTCTAGTCATTTTTCGCTAAACTCCCTTCAACAAGTTCAAAAATAGCGTTATAATATACTCTTATTTTGAAACATACGGAATGCCGATTTTTTCCAATGGAAACTTCTATTTTTTATTGCAGATTCATGTTCTATAAAAAAAATAAAAAAATTTTGTTTTTTCGCTAAACACATTCAGAGCGTGAATGCTTAAAATGAACACAGCTATTGTAAAGTCCGAATTGACAAATTTTCGTGTAAGAAACGTCATCATCGCTTTATTGTTTAATTTTTCATTATTAGATGGTGCGATTTTTAACGAATTATATCGGAAGAAAATTATTAGGAATCTCCAGAGCGTTTCTCTCTTTCTCGCTCCGTCTCCCTCCTTCCTTCTTTTCCTTCCCCTTTCTCTCTCTCTCTTTTTTCCATGAACATCTCTACCGTTTCTATATATGAATATTTTCGATGAATCACACGTTATTATGGACCCAATAGATATTTGTGATGCAGATCAATAACGCATGTTAGTGATTGATTGCGAGCATATTGTTAGAGTTTTGTTTAATATTATATTATATTATAGAAAATTTCATTATTTTATATGTATAATAATATCAAAATTCCTACTTACGAAAGTCGAAATTTGAAACTGCATGGTACTGTTGGACATTGCTGAGTTATAAAGTCGTCTCTATCTATCTATCTATTAAGTTATCTATCTATTAAGAGTATTCGTGATAAGCAAATTTTAAATCCGTCTTATAACATAATATAAATACAAATAATATATATAACATAAAATAAAATAAAACTTAAAAATTTTTTCAAATTACTAAACAATATTTAACTTTTACTTACACGATACTATTTAAACAATACTTAATATTTAATTTCTTAAAAAATACGAATATGTTAAATAATTAAAACTTAAATTTTGTATAAAAAATTATCATTCAGTAAAGATTGCAAACAGATTTTGCATTTTGAAAATACTTCATAAAATATGTATTTCACAAAAAATAAATTATAAATAAAAATTTTATGATTACAAAATGGTAAATTTTGCTCAGTTTTTCCAACAATTTAGAGCCAACCTGTAATATATAAATCTTACTCGGTTTAGTGACAATTTGACATCGTAGAATATGTACAAACTTTGTTCAGTATTCGGAGATAATTTGCTGTCCTGACATGACAGCAGATTTTATTATATTTCTGCTGACAATTTGTCGTTTAATATAACTGAGTTTGTATCTAATTTGGTGCCTCTTTGCTTAGAAAATTTTAATAAGCATTTGAGAAAATAGTTGACTCTCTAGATAATTATTATATATATTCCATAATATGATTAATTTAAAAAATCAAAATAAAATTTACATAATAATTTATAAAATCTCATAAAATATTTATTTACACACACACACACACACACACACACATATGTACTCTCAATATGTATAAAAATGAGTTTGGACTCTATTCTAAATGTTAGTTATGTATTATTAGCATTATATTAAGTAATGTTCTGCCAATTTAATCTCCTAGTTCACTCTCATATTTTCTATTTTAGTACAATATGATGTCAATAATATTCAGAATGATATTCAATCAATCGTTGAATCATATTTTTCTAAAAAGGGATTAATAATTGCTGCCGTATCTTCCGCATGTGTGAGGTGAAGATGATGAGTTGCTGATAAAGTCTCAAAATGTACTTTGTCATTACCAGCTTTCAGTATCTCCAATGCTCTATAAAAATTTTCTTTGTTGTCACTATAGAAATTATCGTCTCCTTTTATTATTAAATATGGACACGTTATGAGATTTGCATATTCTTCTAGTTGATCTCGCGAAAACATACTATGGATAGGAATAACTCGCAATCTAGGATCTCTGTTGATAACATACGTTCCATCCTCCTTTTGCATGGTACCTCTAGTCATAAGTATCTTAAATGATAATTCATCCCAATTTATGAATCCTGCAGACGCTTTCTTCATAATCTCACTTTGTGTGTAACTAGGTTGAACATTACTTTCTTTCACCTCGAAAAATGCATCAACCGCATTTCCAAATATAGTAGCATGCGTGCTTGCATTCACAGATGGGAATTTGAAAAGGTCCAAAGCAATAACGTATTGTAGCTCTTTTGAAAAAGTTGCGGCGTACCAATATATCGTCATAGCACTTAAGGAATGTGCCATTACTTTTATTTTTTCCCATCCAAAGTATCTTTTAATTCTTTTAATTAACAAGAAGTATACCAATTCGGTATACATAAATCCTGGTGGTAACCATGAAGATAGTCCATGTCCAGGTAAATCGATCGCTAGAACTGGTGTATTTTTTATGATAAGTGGTGCTATATTATCAAATGATGCTGCATTATCTTGCCAACCGTGCATAGCCAGAATAGGTTGTTTATTTTGCGATCCCCAAAATTTGCCTAAAATAAAACTTATATTTGTAGATGCAAAAGTCACATTTGGAGAAAAACTAATTGGAGAAAAATAGTTGAAAAAAATTATACATATAATTGTACTTACCAGCTACCTTGCCCCAAGGTACTGGAATTTCTATTTCCTTAACTTCATGCTGTACGAATTGCCTTTTACTGTATAGCACTTTCATTAACTTTGTATACGATCTTGGTCTCAAACCATGAATTACAAATTGTGTGAACATCATGCTAAAATATATGTATATATATGTATATATATTTCTCAGGATTTTGGCTATGTGGCAGTTCTGACTTGTTTTCCAGAAGACATTCTCGATCCATGTAGTTTTTGATGGTCTTTTGCCAACAGCGAAGGTGATACCGACGATCTATTCAACTGAACTCTGTAGGTACCCTTTTTTTCATCGGCCTCGAGGGAGGACCGGTGGTAATGTGGGACTCCCCGGTATAAAATCCCGGGTATACCCAGTACCCACTAAAATCCCACGGTGACTAACTTTCTACACTTTTGGAGGGCCCCAGGAAAGCGATTCCACCAGACTCAATTGTACCCTTCACATTTGTCTCCGTAACTGGAATACTCAATGCTGATTGGCCAATTTCCTATTTTTGTGTGGGATAGCCTTTAGAGATTTGATGATAAAGTTGAGGTTAAGTTGGATTAAGTTAAATTACTATCACGTTATTTAATCACGCGTGCATAACACATTTCCCGATTTCGTGTTGGAGTTACTGAAAAGTTTTACGCCAAGACGTCTTACATGATCGACGGTCTCAAATAACAGTTGTCCCGACGGAGTGCTACTGTAAAGGAAACATGGCCGCGACAGCAAAGACGGTACTGCCGGAGGAGAGTGAGCTAACCATTCAGGAGTTGAATGTCAGCTGGCCGGCGTTGCAAACTGCGTCTGTTTATATCGGCAAGGCTTGTGAATGGTATAACAATGTGAGTTACAAGTTTGCACGTACGACAGCTCCTACTAGTACTTACAGTATTGCACGTCGCTCTTCAAGAGGTTACATAATACTCGAAATCCATGTAACAACACTCACCCCATGTTTGCACACCCCATGTAAATAATAATAAATTTTTGTTGTTGTCACAAATACCTGACTTTCTCTGCTTGCACAGATTTAATTCTTTTTATATAAGGACTTTCTTCGACACACAGCTTTTATAAGTCATAAATTAATGTATTATAACATTGTAGCACGATATAATAATGTTTCCTTTTAGTAAACTCTGTTTAAAAATATATTGTTGCACTTGAAAAGGACCAGAACCAATGGTCGAAACGTTGTGGGTAAATAAAGACATTATATAGTCAGTTTGCTGTCAAACATCACCCTTCTTTTTGAATAATAAACTTTTATTGCTAATGATATATCTTTAATTAATAATTAATTGTTAGTATTAATCTATATTAAATAATTTGAAAATAATTCATCTAGGACTATGTAAAGAAAAACATGTAGAATAAGTAAGAAACGTTTTTGTGTTTAAATTATTTACATAGTGTGACAAGCAAGATAAATGCAATATACAAATACAAGGAATTATATCTTGTTAAGTGTTCTGAGTACAAGTTGTTTTTACAATTTAATAACTCTTGAAAGTATGTTCAAAATGAATTGTCACCTTTGAATTGCAAGAGATTTATTTCTTCTTTAGGAATTTATGTTGTGCAGAGAAGAGGAGCGTGATCCACGCCGCTGTCTCAATGAAGGGAAAGCTGTGACCTCTTGTGCACTGGATGTTCTTAAAAAGATGAAAAAACACTGCTTAGAAGATTTTAATGCTTATATGTACTGCCTTGAGAGATCAACAGGATCATTGGAATTTACTCCGTATGTTACCTTATCCTGTTACGTTATAATTCCTCTTTGTGGATACTTTGTATTAATTCCAACAATATGATCATGGTTTAATATTAATGTCACTTAGATGCCGACAGACGCAAGCTGCCTTGGACAATTGTGTTCGTAACAATATGGGTATAGAACGTCCACCCTTTGGGTATTTTTGCGAAGCTAAAGTGCATAGTACATCAAGACCACGGCCACCGAAAGAAGAGCCTACGACGTTTCCAGATCCAACTCCTGGGCTATCAGCTGACATACCACGCGAGAAATCCAAATATAGCAATCGTTTCTGGTATAAATCCTAAATCTCTCAACAGGCATCACTTTAGTATTTTGATCGTGCAAAGATTGTTTTCGAATTCGGGACGCATCAGGTAACTAGACAATTATAGGGAAACGAGCGTGTGTAATTTTCAATGTGCTCACTGAAAACGTAAAAACGTTCCTTTCGTATGAAAACATAGAATTATACATGTTCTGTGAATATAAATATATTAACCACGAAATAAGTGATAACTTGCTTGTTGTTACACCTTGTACAGATATAAATATAAAAGCATTTAAAATATATTCTTTGTTCTATTTTAATTGTGCATGATGTTTATTGTCAAAATCTGTTTAATTATCTATATATTAAAACATAAGCACATTTGATATATTATTAGTCTCTGGAAAATATTTTATTTATAAGTATTATAGAAATAAGTTAAAAGTTAATTTAGATTAATTTGTTTTAAGATAGATCTTAGAACAAAGAATTAAGGAATATATAACAGCTTGTGTAGACAGTAGGACAAATAATAGAGCAGAGTTTGATTAGGTTTTTCGATAAAATTATATACTTCATTTGTCATAACGTCACATGACTTCATAACAAAATTAATTTTCAAAAGCAGTATAAACAAAAATATATCAACACATTTTTGTTTTGGAAGATACGTGATAATTAACCAACAAGTATTGCTTTATCGATATTATTACGGCATATGTACATCAAGATTGGACTATGAATACCACTTATATATATATACACAAGGTGTCCCAGAATCACAGGTAAATACTGATAGGGTAGGTAGAGGATGGGGTGGTGATGAGGATGAGATAGGACACCTCTGTCCGATCATGCACCCCCGCGGAGATGGAGGGTGCATGATCGGACAGAGCGCTTGTCATAGCGCGCCGCTGATTTGTACAACTTCCACCCTCCGTATCTCTGCGGGGGTGCATGATCGGACAAAGTATCAGTATTTACCTGTGATTCTGGGACACCCTGTACATAAGTGATATTCATAGTCCAATCTTGAAATGAAATATTAAGACTGTTCATGAACAGATTTAAGATAATTTTGAATATAGGATTGGACTATAAATACCGCTCTATATGTATGTATATGTAATATTCATTTATACATAAATCACGTATGTAAACTTATTGAAAATGTATTTGACATTTCTCTGCAAGAAAAATTATGTTCAAAACCGATTACATGAGGAATGTAATAACGGCTTCTTAATTCTACAGAGCATAGCCACGCACTGTATATATACAGATTTCACTGTGAGCTCGTTTTAGTATTCACATCGTCTGTTGAATACCAAAGAAGAAATGCACGTAATATGCAATCTATAAGTCTTTGTAGAGCATAATCATGTGTTAGCTCCATGTTATATCGTAACCACTCCAGTTTGCACTCGGTGCTAAGTGCACGCGTCTCCCATTATAGAAAAATGTCACGACACCGCGATATCCTGATCTCGGCACACCGCTCTGTAACATCATATTACAGGACTTTAGGATAGCGCAGTTTAAAATAAATTATGAGAATCTTAATGAAAAAGATACTTTACTCTGAAGTCGTCCATTAAACCAAGCAATTTGGTGGTATTTTTAAATGATTGACGAGTGTAGTATGGTATCCGAACTGGACCGGGGGCAACTATATTCCCACTTTTTAGTTCTAAGTAGCTAACCACTGTCGACTGGTATACTTGGTTGACGAAAGCTATATCGTAATTATCCTGGAAATAAATAATTACAAATACATGTTACATTCAATATGTATATGTATTTGCAAATGATTACATCTGATTTTGCACTCTTACTTTTAGCAAATATGATAAATTCATCTTGGTAAAAGGCACAAATTGTTCATTTAGCTTGATGTATTTTAGGTGTTTTTCAAAGAATAAGCCACTAGAAATAACAAAACAAATTTTTAGTGGATTAAATTAACTCAAATTATTTTGATCAGTCTCAAGTTACAATATCTGTATATCATTAACGTAATCATATATATATATATATATATATATATATATATATACACATATATATATATATAAAATTACGTTAAAGATGCGCGCGTGCGCGCGCAAATAAAAAATACGGATAAGAGGAAGTACTTGCTGACTCCAAGTTTGCCAAATGTTCTAGTTCGCGAGATTTCTGGGCGAATGCAAGCTCTATTCTTACGCTGTTCTGGTTGTCTTATCCAATCGTCCCAGTATCTACATGAGAAGATAAAAATGCGGTGTTAAAAACGTTGTATTATCACAAAAATTGATAATAAAATATAACTATAGTGAAATATAAAATTAGACTTACGATTTGGGCCATTTTGGTGCAAGTTCCAACCATAAGTCACGCGTGAGCATCCAACCTAAGCCAGGAAAGAAATCTGTCCTATAAAGTAAATGTGGTGCGTGCTCGTCTACCAAGCCAGCTTTACCGTTATCATTCCACGCTGATACACACCATAGAGAGCTATCGTTCACTAACAGGGGGTAAGTTCCCAGAAAGTATTCATAAAAGTCTGGAGCGACGTCCAAGTCATCTATATAAAATAAACAATCATATAAGCAATTTTAATCAATCTTCCATTTACATCGTAAAAATGTGTCGCATTTGTTCTGTAATATTTCTGTTTCTAAAGATTTTGCACAAATTGTACCTTCAACTATAATTGCAGTATTATATCGAAGCTTCAGAAATACTTGATTTAACGCCCATTTATAGTGACGTGCGATTTTGAAATATCCTCTGAATTTTTTCTCTTTAGGTGGTATTTCAATATCGGATTGATCAGGTTGCTGAAATAATCATAAAGATTGTAATAATTCCATATATGATTTAGGTCACCTGTAGGAGCCGGCACATACGTTTCTCATAAAAAACTGAATCGAAAATGTCAATAACAAATTGTGAGGTAAATAGTTTTTAAATGGTGAGCTTTTAAAACTATCCAACTACAGAGCGTACAGTTCGCACCATCAAGTGCGGCGCAAGCGGCCGGGCTCCTACAGGTACCTGAATCTCTACATTCTTCGGTCTTCCTATCTTTTTCCTATCTCTCATCTTCCTCTCCTCTTTTCTCTTTTCTATCCCTCTGCTCCCCTCTCTCTCTCTCTCTCTTCATCACTCTCTCTTTCCCTCCTAATTTTTACAGCTCACCCAACTTATATATATATATATATATATATATATATATATATATATATATATATACATGCACAAGGCGTATCTTTTCGGCTTAGAATTTCATGAAGAATTTATCATTAAAAATTTTTCCGCCAGTTCTGATACACCCTGTATATATAGGAACATAAAGCATAATCTTATTAAAAGAAATTGAAAGAGATTTCAAAAATTCTCTGCTTTAAATGAGTATACAACAATACACTTAAATTACCTTTATATGTAGCAGCTGATTTCCATATTTTGCTATGACATCAGCAGTTTGTCGATGATCACAATCTTGTGATACAATTATTGGAAACTGTTCTTTGCTAGGTCTTAACTTAATTAATTGGTTTAGACACCGTTCTACCGTAATACGATTACAAGAAACGACCAAAATAGCTATTATTGGAGATCCATCAGGAAGCTTTTGCCTTGAAGGAACACTATGTGTTGTCTCAGTCTATCAAAAAGATTTAAAAAATTTTTTAAATTGACAACGCGAGATATGGCTAAGATTATAAATTAAATAAAGATTATATATTCATAAATTATATATTGAACAAGTCATTGAAGCTAATAAAATGATGAAGTAGAATTGTTAATGGATTAATATATTACATATAAGACAGTGTCCTGTGTCGATCCTTGTTCATTTTGAAACACCTTCCCCTTATTTTTATTTTCAAGTTTTTGCAATAATATACTCTTATCCTTATTGACCTCATTGACTTTTTTATATTTATCTTTTTCTGTGTGATCTGCTGGCAGTTGGGCAGCATTTTTTAACCTATCGTATTCTTCTAAAACGACAAATCATATTATATTTATATATTTATATATTTAATATATATCTATTTTCTCAAATGTATGACACAACATAAACTCTTTTTAACCGATCTTACTCTTAAGACGTCTACTCTCATTGATTCCTTCCAGAAATTCCTGGTTTATGATTATCTGCTGTTTCACTTGCTTTTCCAATCTGCTGATTTGATTTGATAGTTTATCTTTGTTCTAAAAACAAAAATACATTTATTGCAGTCTTCTAAATCTTCATACAATGAATCGTAACATTTTATAACAATCTTTTCACCTTATCCTGATCCTTGCTAACTGACTGTTGATCCAAAAATAGAAAATACGTAGCTACAGCCCACAAGATGAGGGACCCAAAGACAATACTGACTGATCTATTCCGCATGACAAAACTAGGTGTCACCTTAACTGTAACATCAAGAATATTCCTGTAAACGTTAAGGTATACGAGATGCAGAGCCGCAGAGAACAGAGCGAACAGATACTAACAAGGTTTTCACACGTCGCAACGCACGTCAGTACATATTTATTACACATGGATTCCTAAACGTGTCCGATTCCAAGTATCGTTCCTTCTGCGAAATTGCAACGGCCGTTAGGACACAGTTAGTATGCCCAGGCACACTGTCATAGTGCAATGTGTGGAGACGTTACTTACTGGCGTCGCGATCATATCCGCGATCCGCAGATTCTCGTAATCACAAGTCATATGGAAGCGTTGTATATCGCTCACGTACGAATCATGACAATTTCACATCGCAGATGCCGGAAACTGGGCTTATTATTACGAATGGGGAAGATCTCAACGACGATCGACGATGATGATGGCAGTGCGCGAATCGCGCTGAAAGCAGAAATATGGTTTTCCTTTTTAAATTCGGTCGACTCGTTTTCCCACGACGGCGACGAATCTGCTTGCGGATTTCCACGGGACGGACGTCGACAAGCTTCTGATAGCGGTCTGATAACGAAAATTACTTACCATTATGACATTGTCTGCTTTTCTACGCGAACTAAACTCGAGATCTTCGTCCTGATTTCTGTCGGTCGAGCTGCGCGAGATTGCCACAGCGATCCGTCCAAAAGGCAAGAAGGAGTTAAAAGATCCTGACGGTGAAGTGCTGGACGGTGCTCGCTCACGCTGTCCGAGTACAGCTGTCAGTGTACGATGTACGGTCGTGAATCTTTACCCTACGAGTGAGAGGCCACACGATATAGTTCTGCCGTAGCGGCGGCGCTCGGTAAATCCGCGATGGATCCATCGAGGCGGTGATCGTGCAGCGTGACGATAGCATCATTCTCTACTGCTCTCTGTCCACCGGAGTCCGAGTCCGATCGAATTCCGCTGACGTGATAACCTCGCGTATACATATTATATTGCAACGAATACCAACTAACATCATATGATAACTCGTGGAGTGCGGACATTGAAATCAATCGGCGGGACGAGAGTGGAGTACTACTCTTATCTTTTGAAATCTCGGCCTTCAATCAGATCTCTGCGTTTTTCTTGCACTTATTACGTCTATAGGAATGAACAATTCCCAAAATCAAATATTTTTCACGGAAAAAGAAATTCAGGTATATCCAAGTTTAATATAATTCTTTACTATTCTCACAATCTCTAATTACCGACGGTTTCAAAAGACGAATCACGTTCGAGCAATCTGCAAAGTTTACCATCGGGGGCGTTGCGCAGCGCGCATCGTTTTTTTTTACATTATTACATTCAACGATCGTTGTCGGTGTAACTCGCAGTTCGCAGTACGTGCCGATGCGTACTGGTCGGAGTGTCAGTATGGGTGTGTGACGTGTTTAGATTTTGGATGTGCGTTCGGCGCGTGTCTGACCAGTTATCCAACCACATCGAACGGTTTCGCCATTTTCAAAAAAATTCTTGGAGCAACGCTCCAAACAAAGAGAGAAAGAGAGAGTGTGACAAAGATCAACGAAAAGGGTGAGGAAAGGGGAAGCGGCGCATCTCTCGAGAGTGAAAAAACAATAAGGGAGAGAGGACGTGACGACCTGACGAGTCTCACGTCCGCTGCGTGATTGGCCGCGTGACACGAGAGTGTCGCGCATACCGATGGCGATATAATCGGGGACGACGACTACGACGACGAGGGAGGGAGGGAATAATGTACTGCACGACGCTCGGAAGATGGTGAGGGAAATCGAAAAATTCTCTCAAATTTATCTCTCGAAAACGCCTGGCGTTTACCTCTCTCCGCGGTAAACGTCAGCAGCTCGCGCGAGAACTGATGATCTTTTTCTGACAGCTTGTGCAGGAGGGATGCGGTGAGGGCCCTGAGCACCGGCGAGGTGTCCACGGCGTTGCGGCCGTTTTACTTCACCGTTCACCCTGACCTGTTCGGCCAGTATCCCACGCAAAGAGTAAGGATCGACCTGAACTCAGCTGAGCATGCCCGTACTCTGAAATGAGCGTTATATGAAACGATCGAGATAGATCATTCAGATAGATCATCGACTGGCCTCGTAGATTTCTTATACTTTTTCGTGCATAAAACAACGCAGAAGCAAGATTCCATTTGCTTCATTCACATTCATTCCACAATCTTCTTTCTTTTTCTACCGGGTCTTGCAAACATTTGTATATATATATTTTTTTATGTAAAAATAAGGTATAAGAAGACGATCGAGCTATCGTACAATTTTTCAAACATTTAGAAAGCTTTTGTACTGCACTTACATTTTGGGGGGAAAGAGAGAGAGAGAGAGAGAGTATAAATGTAATCAAAAGGAAAAGAATAGCATGGCGTTTACTCCATGTTTATTACATTTTTGTTTTGTTTTCTATCTGAACCACCATTCGTCGACCATTCATTTCTTTTCAAGGAATAAGATACACACGTGCAAAACGTCGCACAAAGCGATCAGTAGCGCAGTCATCGTGACGTGATAGCGAGCACGAGTGAATGCAGTGAACAGCATTATTTTTAGACGCTTGAAAATATGTCGCCTCATCCATGACGGAATAGTGCGGCGATCTTTGAACACGTGCACATGCGTGTGCAAAGCGGAATAAATTTTCTATCATCAGTTCTATCATTAGATTGCGATGTTTATCAGTGAGATTGTTTGCGCGCAGAATCATATCGAGAGATCGCGAAACGTGCAACGTTCAGATTCGCTCGAGAAAGGATATAGAACCATCAGAGAATTGACTGCAATTAAAAGTAGCGAAACGAAACGTTTCTTTGCGGAACAGCAAAACAGAAAACGATATAAATTGAATACGTGTCGTCAATTTGAAATAATCTAAAGAGAATATCTACAATCTGTAATATATGTGTATTTATATTTATATTTTTATTTATATATATATATATATATAGTATATATATATACAGGGTGTACGAAAAGTATCGAAACCCTTTAATATCTCGGAAAATATACATTTTAGAAAAAATGTTTCAAACAAAAGTTGCAGAGTTTTAAGTTACGCATTGAATGGCAATATTATTATGACCCTGGATAGCACCGTCAAGGTCACAAAAAATACTTTGAATGACCTTGACGGTGCTATTCAAGGTCATAATAATATTACCATTAAAAAGTAAATTTAAAGCCAAGATGATCAGACCTGGATCTTTGATGGCCAATCAATGATCTGCGTAAAGGTAGTACATAACTAAATAGATGCGCGCCGATACAGTCGAACTTTATATAAATAATTTATTGCGAAAAGTATTATCTCGGCCAGGATTTATCTGAAGGGGGTAGGGGTCTTATTAGCACCAACATTTGAAATCATGTTGATTCTAGTTGGTGATTATGTTGCGTTTTAAAGTTTTAAAACGGTCAAGAAGATTTAATATTTGTATAATATTACCATGCAATGCATAATTTAAAGCTCTGCAACTTTTATTTAAAACATTTTTTTCTAAATTGCGTATTTTCCGAGATATTAAAGGGTTTTGATACTTTTCGTACAACCTGTATATTGTATGTATAAAATATTATATACATATGCACATTATATATATATACATATATATATATATATATGTATATAATATATTTTTTTTTAAAATAAAATATAGACTATCTTTTACAACAGCTTCAGTTTTTCTGTATAAATTAAAATCGTATACTATTCTTTATTTCAATCAAAATTAGGTAACGCGATAAAGTCGACCTTGTGCACGTCTGTTTAATTATGTTGTTTATGACTTACAGTTCGCTATAAGTACTCTTGAACATAAAAACTTAATTCTGACAGGTCATTAATCGTGAGAATTGATTAAAAGATATAAGAAAGTGTTATGCATTATTTTTTTCACCAAGAAATTTAAATTTGCGAAGAAGAAGCGTACAAATTGAGAAGAATTTAAAATCAGAACTCGGAGAGTTCTGTAAAAGAACCATATTTTTAAAATTATAAATAAGGGTTATAGTTTCTTTTATAGTTTAGCTGACTTTTTACACATTTTACATTTTCCTGAAATGCTTAGCCAACTTTTATTAACATTTTCTATTAATTGGATTTATGAAAGAATGTGAATATAGATTCATAAACAGTTTCTCCTTCCTTGAAAGTTGTAGTCTCTTAATCTTATTAAAACTTATCGAGTATAAGTTTAAATAGAGATACGATACACTGTTTCTCTAAGACAATTGGTTAAGCTAATTGCTGACGAAAATTGTTTATTGAAGAAGATAAAAAGACTTGATTAAGATCTATTTCTAGCAAAATCAGAATCTGCTTGTAGTTGAAAATTAAATTAATATCTTATCGTTATTCTTCGGTACTTAATTGTGATCAATTACATTATCATTCAAATAATAGATATAATATTCTATAATATTCCAAGATCATCACAAATGTCATAAAATATCAACGTGTGATTAATATAACAAGAAAGATCCCTATTATTTTTATATCTTCTTTAATTATATAATAGTATATAATAGTATATCAAGTAAATTGCATTATTGATTATAATTTATTATTTACAGACAGTGAATGAAAACTCTCTGAAGCAATTAAGTTCAATCTTAGAAACTCTGCAACAGAAACAACCTATACGGCCGACCATTTTGCCCTTTTATTTGCGATCGAAAGATGAGAAAGAAGTAAAGGCTGGTAAATTTACGCTTGTTAAAATACAATTGAAAGAAAAGGATCTGAGGCAAGCTATACTTTCCATTTTAAAAACATGCGATCTACCCACGACGTTTGTCGACAAAATTGAGGAACAGAAGCCTCCTGTCACGAAACACAAATCCAGATTTTGGCAACGCACACATTCTGGAGAAAGACTGGACTTTTCGGAATTGGAAGACGATCCTATTTATGCATCGATTATCATGAAACGCAAGATTAATGCAGAGCCAGATACGTTGAAGTAAATAACATTGTTGTGAATGTGCTTAAATTAGTATTGCTATTATATTTCCTATATATGTTTCTGATTAGAGCATATCTGGACAAACACATCAATGAGGCACATGTTAAATTAGAGGCATGTAGACCAGTGAGAGAAGAAGTAAAGAAGTTGGAGAAAGTATTGTGCAGCGAGTTAGGTTTGAAAGATATTATATGGGACTGTGGTTGGAATATTGCTCATTATCGCGGCTGTTTATTAGCCTTTCAAGCATTAGCCGAACATCATCCAGAATCGATGGAGGTGTTAAGAAATCGTACTCTTGTGTTCGCAAATGATACTGGTATCAGTTTAGAAGGCAATGTTATGCTAAATTCTGGAGAAGTCAGGCACAATTGGCTCGACGTGAGTTGAAAATAGCTGATTATCTATCGATTGCCACATTAGTATTAAACTCTTTTTGTCTTTTGCAGCTAATAAAGAACGTAAGAAAGCATGATGCTGTATTGTTGAAATTGCCAGCGTTTGAAAAGGCAGTATCCCAAGTACTTCTCGACATTAAAGTCGGTCGACGGTGCGTAATACATCATATTATTTGAGTTATGGTAAGGCTCAGGGTGCTCTATATGTGCAGGAAATTCATGCCTAAGGTAATGGTCGGTCAGTATGAACAACAGCTGAGACAACTCACAACTACGCTCTCGGATTATCGTGGCAAAAGAAAGTATCCGAGTTCTTGGCCGGCCAGTCTATCAACTTATGAAATTGTCATCGAAGCGTTAGTATAAATATTGCTGCTTGTGGATAATTTTAAATCTTGTGCAAGTAGCTCACATTTTATAATCTTATAGCGAAGCAGGTCCTTTGATGTTATCACCGACTGGACAATTTATCGTGCCATCATCATGTCCAAGCTTTCTCTTGGTGAATTTTATTACGGAAAACTTAGAAGAAGCCATGAAAAGACTATATCACTATAATAAGTAAGACAACTCAGATCTGATTGACCTTATTGTTAGACTAATATAGACATTATTACTACTTGTACACATTTGTAGTATAAAGCACGTGGAGCGAGAACTTCATCGTAAGACTATCAAGGAATTAGGTTTAGCTGCTCTTAACAAGGACGATAGCATTACGCCGGATCTGATGATACAATGCTGCGAACGACTACTTCTGCATAAAGAGGATCTGACACCATCGCTCGAGGGTATCATGCTCTGGGTTACTCATTATTATTCCGTTATGAGCGATGGCGTTCTTTGTGTGCCATGGGATTGGAGATTTTAACTTTCGATAAAAATGAAATATGTTAACGATTATTGTTAAGTCACTAGCGTAAGCGTAATGCCAATAATTACGACAATGAAAATAAGTTTTACAAGTCCCGATATCTGCAAGATGCAAACGATAGTAGTATTTTAGAACAGATAATAATCTGCATAAGATAAGATATAACAAATATTATATTATAATAGTCAATACTCTATTATAATAGTTACCATATGTCTGTCACACAGATTTGAATATTATTAATTCGTTAAAAACGAATTTTACATTAATGTTTCTAACTTCGTGAAAACAGTCGAAGACAGTTTGAAATTGGCTTTCTTAGACATAATTTAAAAAAAAAAATAGGAAAGGATAAAACATTTGAACAGAGAGAAGTAAAGGTGAACTGGAACTGTAGATTCTTAACAACAAACTGATTACTAGTCTTGCATAAATTTTAATTTAGCTTAAGGGACTCGATGCTATATGCTGTAGACAATTGTATACATATATATATTTTTTTAATTTGATTCTATACGGACTCAATTCTAAATGTACAATATATTATACGATATGTCCCATCGAGGACAAGATTAAAATCAGATTTCGCAATAATTGATGTTTACACTTTTGAAAATGTCGCATATTTCATCTCAGGAGGCTTATTATGGTTCTGGGATTGGGTGAAAATGACAGAAGTGAGCAACTCACCTAATTATGATCTCGCTTTGTGAAAATACGAAATTTCGTACGTGAATAGGCTCGACACGAAATTGCTCATGAAAAGGTTTAAGTAATAGTAGCAAAGAGATGACTGTTTTCCATATATAATAGATAATTTGATGATTGTCATTTCTGCATTAAAAAAAATACAATACTTAAGAATACGAAGAAGATTACGGGATGCCTGCCTATTTATATCGTAAAACGAATTCTGTAGTACTATACAAATACATATGTATAGTATATAGTACTTACTATTTAGTAAGTACTATACATAGTATATAGTACTTACTAAATTTTCTTACTACTTATTATTACTATTGTAAGCGAACTTTTGCAAAGCAAAAAATTTTCATTATATTTCATATAATTTAAGATTCTTTTCAGTTTTTTTATGTCCATTTTACTTCTTTGTATTCTTTTTCTAATAACAAATTTTCAGCACTTTCTATCTTCTTTCTTTATTGTGACGCTATCGGCGGATCTGCTTAGCGAAAATGTAAGATCATTATACCGAAAATGCCTTGTTAGGTTCACTTGACAGTTCCATAATTGTGAAAGTCACATGAGATGAAAATGTGAAAAGTAAGCAAATTCACCCTAAAACCGTAACAGACCTCCTGAATCATTGGAATCAAACGTTTTCTGTACTTAAAAATTTCCTTTCCTTTGTTTTTGTTCTACTCTACACGGGACGCTCGTGTAAGAAAATGTATATTTATTCTTATAGATGTCCATTCAAAAAACGAGTGACTTCAACGAAACTCGAATTAAATTGAAAGTAGAAATTTTACTTTAAATTTATGTTGAATTGAATTGAATCGGAGTTTGGTTCTCAGATTAAAAAAAAAATTAGTAAGTTTAACTAGATGCTAATAAAATACAGGCGTTATTTGATAAATTAATCAGAAGTTCGATCGCCTGTAACGCTCCGAGGACACTTCGCGAGGTGTTCAAATATCTGTACTCGAATCTCGTCCCGTCTAGTGACAATTCAGCGAAGTGGGGACTTTCGAGCGGGACGTGGGCCGCAATTGGCAACTGTTCCCGCGCAAACGAGCGCCAAAATATCTAACGTTCATGCGCGCGATTGCGTCGTGGTTGCGCGGGCCGCGGCTTCATTCGGCTTTCAGCGCTCGGTGTCGACGTGTCGGTGTGTTTCTGTACATCTTTCTATCTATTTCGCGCTCCCTCCCCATTCCTCCCTCACGCAAGGTAAAAGCAAACGCGCTCGACTTAGCGGCGAGACATGTCTGGACGCGGCAAAGGCGGTAAGTAAAAGCGTGAGAGGAAAAAAACGAAGCCGGGAAAAGGGGATAGAGTCTCGTGTCGCGTGTCTCTTTTCAGGTAAGACGAAGGGGAAGGCGAAGACCCGCAGCAGCAGGGCCGGGCTGCAGTTTCCCGTGGGGAGGATCCACCGTCTCCTCAGGAAAGGCAACTACGCGGAGCGTGTCGGCGCCGGTGCGCCGGTCTATCTCGCCGCCGTGATGGAGTATCTGGCGGCCGAGGTGCTCGAGTTGGCTGGAAACGCCGCCAGGGACAACAAAAAGACTAGGCAAGCCCTTCCTCGCTCTCTCTTGCTCTCTTCACGCGCGCGCGCTTTCTCTCGCTCCATCTCTATCGCCACGACTTCCTGTTCCTATCTCGTGTGTCTCTTTCTCTCTCTCTCTCTCGGTTTCCTTTGCACCGAAGCAACCTGGTACAGCGGAAGCATAGACCACTGATTTATTTTAAGGAAATTATTTTTCGATCGAGCTCCTTATTCCTTAAGATCGGTAATGGCGATGTTGCATCCCGCTCGTTTGTTTCAGAGAAGTCTATATTGTTTCGTGTAACTTTTATATTTATTTATTTTTCTACTGTTACTTTTTTGAATTTTTGCAAATTGTGATTGTTTGTGTTTAACTTTTGCCAACGTGGATTGCGAAGGTTAGACGTAAACACACTAACTTATTCCAACACAAAAGCTCCTTTTTTTTGTTATTTTGTAGAAATACGTGGAATGATTTCGATAGCTAGCGTGAATATCGTCTCATTCGCTGCTGTTTCTTTCGTATTTAACATGTATCAAATTCCAGTTGTGTGTGAATATCTATTTTTCACAGGATAATCCCACGTCACTTGCAACTGGCCATTCGTAATGACGAGGAACTGAACAAATTGTTGTCCGGAGTGACCATTGCTCAAGGTGGAGTCCTGCCTAATATCCAAGCGGTCCTGCTGCCAAAGAAGACCGGCACCGGTGGCTCCGGAAAGGGCGACAAGGCGTCGCAGGAATATTAGATTATTATACATTTTTAAACTTAACCGTAACACTCTAGAGAGACATGCCTTTGTTTCGTAAAACCAGAGTAAAAGGAATGAATGTCCTTTATAAATCTGTGCGCCAGGACTCTGAATTTATATGATTCTGGAGATAAAAATATGAAGGTCGATAACAAATGTTACATCAAATGTTGGTTTCTTTGTTATTCCATCATTTTCACGAATTCAAATCTGCGAACGTTTTTTTCTCTGTTTTTTTCCGACAACCACCCGTAAGAATTTTTGTATTTGTATGGAGATTTTCTAGAGCTAGATAACTATCACTTTAATTTTAATATCAAAATGCTCTCTGCTACGTCTTAAGTACTGTTGAAGATATAATTGCGTGATGAAATGTATTTGATAATTTTGTTTTGTGGTTGAAGGTGTAATCGTAAAATTCCTTAAATTCTTGTTTCGATTTGGCAACCATGCTGACTAATTAATTTCTGTATAATGTATTTATGATACAGTTATTTAATACTATTGTTACAATTACACAGATTTTTTTCTGTGTTTAGACACACACATTTCTTTTTTTTAATCTTTAGCCTCATTTACTCCGATTCTTCCATATCCTATTAATCATTAATAAAGATTTGAAAATGTATTGCGAAAGCGCTTGAATATTTTTGTTGAATGTAAACGATATTTAATGCAAAAATAAATAGCATTGCGTCCTTATTTGAAGTTCAGTTTCATAGGTATATCATTCCCTTTTAGAGATATAAATAAAGCTTCGTCGCGCACACACAGATTTCTTCGAGTTCTCAAGGTTTTATATTCCATTCATTATGAGATAAATATCTTTTGTACATTTGCAGACATAAATAAGTGAATGCGATTTGATTGTCTACCATTATTCGCGGAAGATTATTAATCAATATTACACTTTTGTATCATTTATTATTTGCGAGATATTGAGTAATCTTTCCTGGGCATGGATTCTCGTCAGAATTATTCTGCTTTCCTGAGAAAACGCAATAGAAATGTCGAAAATAACTAAACAATTCTGACTCGCGGAATCCATTCCGAAAAGTTTCCATGATGACTCGAATTCGAAATCGGTGTTGTTGAGCCTGTCGCCATCTCGCAAGCGATTCGGGCCTGTGTTGCGGTATAAGTAGCGCGTCGATTCGACGTGACATTTAATTTTTGGACGGTGGTGCTCGGTGGTGAACGGCTTTTTTAAGCTGGTGCATTTGCCAAACGTGTCAGCGAGCGGATCGAAATGTCGTCGGGCGTGATAGACATCCTCGTGGACATGGGTTTCAGCATGTCCAAAGCGTAAGTTCGTAAATAAACGTTACATCGCGTCGGAGCCTAACCTACGTTAACGGTTCGACGTCGTTTTTGTTGCAGCGAGAAGGCACTGAAGATTACCGGTAACAAAGGCGTGGAGCCGGCGATGGAATGGTATGCGAATATCGTTGTGGTTCTCATCGCATTGTAATGCTATCAATTTTTTATTGCAGGCTGCTGGCCCACTCAGACGAGGCGGATTCCATGCCAGAGCCCGATGTAGGCGAGAGTGCTCCGGCGTTAGCTGCACAAGACAACGTTGCTGGTGCTAGCAGCCAATCTGTATCCACGACTGATACGGCTAAGTCTATGAAGTGTGACGTGTACGTTGAATTGCAAGGATAAGATACTTCTAAATGTTGGGATATAAGCGCTTGTGTCGAGAGATATGTTGCTTTTCTATGAAATATCACTATTTTGCCAGAATACATGTTTTTTTTCCAAAATTTTCTTTGTAGATGTGGAAAGCTCTTTAAATCTAACTTGGAAGTTGAGTTTCATGCCACAAAGTCTGGGCATGATAGATTTTCTGAAAGCACAGAGGAGAAGAAGCCACTCAGTGAAGAAGAGAAGCGGGAGCAGCTAAAGATGCTGGAGGAGAAATTGAGACAGAAAAGGAAGGAAAGAGAAGAGCAAGAAAAGAAAGATGCGTTTGAAAGGGAAAAAAATAGGATACGATCGGGCAAGGAAATGTCTGAAGCCAGGAAGAAGTAAGGGACAAAATAATGAAATGAATAACAAAGTTCAAATTCATATTTTATTTATACGCATGTAACAGGCTGGAAGAATTAGAGATGCAGAAGCTCCTGGAACAAAGAAAACGGGAGAAGGCAGAGGAAAAGGAAGCGAGACAAAGAGTTCGAGCGCAAATCGAAGCCGACAAAGCGGCAAGACGAGCAAAAGCAGCTGAAACCAGTCAGTCGGTTAATACTACTTCGGCTCCATTATCCACAACATCCACGTCTACGCATCATAGGAAGGATTATACTGAAACCAGACTTCATGTAATATAACATGCTTATGAAATATAAAGAAATATCCATATGTTCTTCCACTCCGTCCATATGTTCTTCAAACAGTTACATTTTAGCTTAGGCTTACTAATGGACAAACCTTGACACAAAGCTTTGGAAGCAAGGAACAATTGTCTGCAGTAAGACTATTTATTGAAATGAATAGGACAGACGGTAATGGTCCCTTCCAGTTAATGACCACGTTTCCCAAGAAAGTCTATACAGATGAGGATTATGATACACCATTGGATGTGTTAGGTATATTTTTATTTAATTATATTCACTGTTACATATTACATATATTACAATTTGCAATAATTATTTATTTTAACAAGTGTAATTCAATTAATTATGCAATTTTATCAGCCGTGATGTAATAACATCAGTTGTAATTGCGATACATATATATATATATATATATATGTATTTGTCTTTGCACGACTTGAAGATTGCACAAAGTATATTTTTGTTTTATTTATAGGCCTAGTACCCTCAGCAGTGGTGATCGTTCAAAAGAAGGTGGAATGATGTAGCCAGTAATGTCCTAATTTGTAAGCAAAATACTAATGTATTATATATTATCATACAGATTAATTATAAGATAATTATAATCTAATATAATGAATTCTTTATTATAAATGATAAATTCAAACTCATTATGTGTGATACATTGTGTATGAATTTCTTTTTGATTTCTGAAACTGATTTTTTGTAGTCTGTTTTTTCTTAAGGAAGAACATTATCATAACAGCTTGATAAGTATAGGTATTTTTAGGATTTTTTGTTTTTTTGAACAAATAATGAAATTAAATTAATTGATTGTTTATTCTAGTGAAAAATCTAGTGGAGTTAATAAATTTACTTTTTTATTTATAAATTATCTGAAAATAAAACTTTTAAAAGACATTTTTCTCAAAACGAGATTTTTTTTTATTATGTTGGCGGTAAATAAAAAAACTGCATCCGATTAATGTCGCATTTTGTATAAAAAAAATCAGTTTGCTCTTTTGCAACAAGTAAAACTTTTTAAATTGAAGACTATCTTCTATTTTTATTGACAAAAAAAAAGAGTTCAATTTTTTCATAAAATTTGAATATTTTTCAGTCTGCCACTTTTTATTATTTTTTGAGATATTGATTTTTTCTGCATGTACAATAGATTTAAGCCAACGGCACACGATACTATTTTGTCTACTGGTTTACTTAAAAGAATTAGGATTAAGCTTTGTCACCTGATTTAAAATTCTGCGTTCTTATTGACTTTTATAAGAAATTTAATAGGCAAAATAGTGTGCCGTTGGTTTTAGGTTTTCAAATATTTCTAAATATTTTTGTTTTTTTTGTTTTACATGAAACCATATGGTCTAATTGCGGTTAACACCAACATACCACAGCAACATTTTGTCGCAGCATATTTTAACAACATGTATACCTGAAGGAGATCGATAAATTTAGCTAAAAAATTTTTCTTATGCTTTTGAAATATATTTCCAGTAGAATAAACAATTAATTTAATTTAAAAAATATCTTATCAAGCCAGATGGTGTCATTCCTTAACAAGAAATATAAATTAATTTGTTGCAAAGAAAATAATATTGATTAAAAATTTAATCGATAAAAAATTTGAGAGACTATTGTATTAATACTTAATTTTCAATCAATGTTACCTTCGTATCTATTTTTTTCTTTCTAGTTTCCTCACCAAATTGTACTTGCAGACCTTCGATCTAGAAATTATGGTAATGTTTCAAACTAAATTATATTTTCAATGTTTTTTTAAAAATATTATTAATTAAGAATACTAAAAATCATACTGTTTAACTCATATAAAGATTCAATGTTAGTTTTTTATTATAAAAAAATATTTTGAAATGGATCTGTGTATATTGCATATGTGATACGATTCTATTTAATTTCATGTGTGTGCGCGCACATATATACATACATAATGATTTTAATATTACCGTTATATCTGTGTTACAAAATAACGTGGTACATGACTAGGATATAGTATCTCTTTGGATCTATCACAGTCTGTAGGGAAATTAAGTATGCCATTACAGTCTATTAATTGTAATGCTTTGTTAAAACAAATCCTTATCTCCTTTATATATGATTCACGCGTTTCCTGAAAGAAAGTAAAGTATACATTTGTAGTAAAAACTATATTATGTTTATTCTTTTATATTTACAGCTTATTTTTATATCTGAAAAGAAACGATTCAAATGACATTTATTCATGTTGAAATAATTTTTGAACTTACCTTGTCAGCCACACATGTTATTTCTACTGTTTTATTCAATATGTTTTGAATTCTTGTAGTCATATCTTGGACCATATATTTGTTACCTGGCAAAATGCTTGCTTTCGTAAGCACATCCATCATATTGTACTTTTCGAATAATTTTAGTGCTCCTTGGAAAAAGTTAAATTCGTTGTTTAAAGCTTTTACTGTGACTGCACAAGTGCCATGTTTATCCCATTCGTGTTTCCAGAACGAGTAAGGTTTAGATCCTTTATGGATATCGAGCCATTGTTCTTTTAATTCATTTTCTATAGACGCTAGAGCACTTGAATTAAATTCTAAAGACTTGTTACAAAATTGTGGGCCTGATGTATGGAATTTCGATGGCCAAATCCCGTGGATGCTCCAATCTTCGTGCTTGGGTAACGAGCAACTACGTGTGTCGGAATTCTTTTTCCATACGAAACAAGCTGTCAATGGCCATTGCTGAGAAAATATTAGGACATCAAATTCGTTGGATGTTTGTCTTTTCTCTTGGAAATTTGTGCTGTTTCTTGGAAATCTCCTGTTATGTTTCCTGTTATACCTTTTAAATTATAATTTACATTATTTACGGAATATTTAAATCATTAGAATTATATCTAAAAATTGACAATTGTATCTATATAATTATATTATTGTCTATCTAGATAGATTTAGATCATTCGTCTCAGAAAAATCTAATGGGTCAATTATAATTAACGGATATTACACGGCAGACATACGACAATACAAAATTTTATTTAAAAGTAATGAATTTTAGTATTATTAAATTTATTGCGAACGTGCTTTAATGTAATTTGGCAACAGTAAAATATCGTATGTGTACTTATAATATAAATGTATGTATATAAGTTTCTCTCAAAATCAAATTCTTTGTAATGTACTTCGTATCAATTTATTGTGTGTATTGATTCACGATCTCTTGATTGAGCCAAAGAAGAGCTTGTCTCACGTGCGACTTAATTAATTAAAATAATTGAAAATTATACACATGTGCATTGTATCGATAGAATATCGGTAGAATTTGACTTTGAAAAGTATTAACAAGCGTTAACACTTGTTGACACTTGACTTGCGTATCAACGTGCGTAGACGCGAATATATACTAACATATTTTATCTTCAGTTATTGACTCCGACAAGCATACATATTTATACAATATTTTGAATTTATGTACATCGTTTTACTCACCCATGCGTGACGCACAGTAGATAAAGTAAGACAAAGTATGAAGTTACGCTATATTTGCACATTCTGCTGGAAAGTTCAATGCGAAGAGAGAGAGTGGAGACTGACCTGACTGAGGGAGCAATGGAATTATAGGCACTTAAGGCCTCACTTAGCCCCACTACCTTTTTCGCTGCCACTACTATTTTCATCATTCTTTACATTCTTTACATTGTTTGTCTGGACAGCAGATGGTATTTTTTACCTGATTGTGAGCTTATTGCGCTAATTCGAGCGGTTGCATTATGAAAGCCTACCTGTATCTACACTGCCACATTTATGTTTTTATTAATGCATATTTCTAAATACAACTGTTAAACTAAATTTGCGTTTATTTGTATAATATTATATAAAATATTTTTTAATTTATAAAAAATAATTTAAATTTAGCATACAATAAATTTCAGAGGAATAATTTCTATATTGTGTGTGATATATCTTTCTATCAAAAGCGACTGCGTCAAATATTGAAGTAATAATATAATCATTTCTAATTACTTAAATAATTAAAATAAGATATAATTGCTTCTAATTTGAGAAGTAATAACTGATAATTCAAAGAGAACATTTATAATTAAGGATTACATTCTATTTAAAATCTTATTATAAAAATTAACATTATATAATAAAAGTGGATACAAGCTTGCTAGATTTAAACTAACGTTATGTCACAACTATGACTACGCGTTGGGTCTTTTAACAACGTTTATCTACATTTATCACTAGACATTTTTCTTGTCATCCTATGACGTGTTCATTGGCACGTGTTCAATGATAAATAATCCAATGATATCACTGTGCTAAACTATAGTAGATGGGAAAAATTTCTTAAACGTGTAATCGAATACGCGCGTATTAGCAATATAGAGGTAGCGGCATTAGATGGCATTGCTATCTCCTTTCATGATTTCTTAAATCGTTTACAGCGAAAGAATCATTTTTTTATTTTTCAGAAAGATGTTATAACCTTAAGACGCAACCTCTACGTGTCTTATGCAAAATCGAATTCAATGATTTAATACAGTTACAAGTTTGTATAAAAACCTTATTTTCTCAAATTATCTTATTATCTCACTTATCTTGAGGATATTCTTTAGCTTTGATGATATAATGACAGAGATAAATAAAATAATAATTTTTTTATTCAACAAAAATTCTTATTTAATATCAATTTTTTTATTTAACAAAAATAACAGATTGTCTATTTTCTTTCAAATTATTCTACCTTCTTTTTTTCTTATTTTAAATAAAATTTCTTGTCTTAGTTACAATTGATATTACATCCTACATGTTGTATCAATAATTTTGTACAATTTTGTCATCGGAAATACATTTCAAGTTCGCATTTCTAGAATATTTCTTATTTACTTAGCGACTATTTATTGCAGCAGAAAACACGCACGTAATGTTGACAGATCATGATATACAAGCGAAAATGAAACATAACTAAGAATTACATGTTGATATCCTTGACTAATTTTTTTATTAACTGGAAAACTTTGTTTGGTTGTACTTTTTGCCTTAGCAAATAATATAAGATTCCCTTAAAAATAAATAGGATGACCAAAAGAATGAGTATATTCATCCAGAAATTGGGAGTTCTCGTCATACCTGAAACACAAATTTGCTTGAACACTTCAGATATTTACAGATTGAAATATGAAGCTTACGAAAAATCGTTATGCGCGCGACATGTGCGTAACATTTGCTGAAACTAGGGTCGCCAGACACTCTCCAATTGAGAAAACAGTCCTCCAATTTAGTAAAATTTTTTTGTCTTCCGGAGGACGCTATTTGTCCTCCAATTTCGGCTAATATTAATGTCTGCCGAATTTAAAAGTTGCTCCAGTACTGCGAATCAGTGGTCTAATTTTGAAAATTGTAGATTTTAAATTCCGTAATATTTTTAAGATAATTTCGTATGTTTTTTCGGTGCCGGAAACTTTGGCAAATTCCGAAAGAATTTTTAGCGTAATGAAAAATGCAAAAATGCAAAATGGTCTGAGGAACGAAATAGATTCAGTTTCGCTGATAAAAAACGAATTAATGATCTACTTTAATTGTCCCGAGAATTACATTGATTTCGCTAGAAAAATAAAAAACAATGTTGAATTTCTGAAGACTGCACGAAGCAGTGCAAAATATGAACAATAATTATTTATGTGATTCACAAAGTATATGTTAAAATTGTTAGATAAAAAGATATACATGTTTCTTTTAAAGTTTATAGATAATAGTTTATGAAAAAAGAGACACTAATATATACCAATGGCAACATAGTGTTGCTTATACATACTTAAAATATACTAATAATTGCGATTGAAACATTTCTTTCTTTTCATTTATGTGCTCACCCGATTTTTTTTGCTTACTAAAATTATTTTGCGTCCTCCATTTGGAATTTTTATATCTGGCAACCCTAGCTGAAACGGATGCTAGAACGACCAAAACCGATCGTACAAGTCACGTCAGTATAAGGTTCCTACCTATGATTCGCATGATTTCCGTAGGCGAACTGAAATGACAATAAACTTCTTCCACCGGGCAAGGTATTTTCTGTCTATCGTAACCGTACATAGCCGTTGTGAGAGCCTCCAATCCGTAACGGATATAACTCATGTACATGAGAATCGTCCGGTAGATTGGTCGAGGAGCGATTGACTCGCCGAAATCTTGCACCGCGACTAGCAGCAAGGGAGAAGTTAACGAAGGTCCAACGAATATACTATTCTGTAACAGATTATTCGATCCTAGGAGAATTTTTCCTTTCCTTTTGCGGCGTACTCGCAATCTTAACCCTTTGCTGGTATCGTGGGGTACCAAAAGCCCCAGGCAAGTTCAGCCAATTTTTGTCTAAAATTTACTTCATTTCTCCAAATGAATACCTTTTTTTCAACAGCCACTGTCAGATTATTTTTTTCTGAAAGTGTTATATCTCAAGAGTGTCCAGTTAATTTTTTAGTTTTTAATATAAAAAATGAAGAGTTTTGAATTTTTTAGTGAAAATAATCATTTTTTTCGTTCTTCTATCTTAAAAAAAATTTTTTTTCACAGTCACTATTAAATTTGATCAAAATAAAATAAAAGGGCATGAACAAACAGGTTAGGTGATAGTGCCAATAATATGTATTATAAAACAATTGAATCAAAAAAAGAATACAAAAACAAACGTTTCGACTAGAAATGTAGTCATCCTCAGTGTCGGTTATAAAATGCTTTATTTTCGCGTGTGTCAACTCCAGAATAAAACAAAAAATAGAAGAGGGATGTAAGAACGAAGTTAATGATCGAACGGTTTCAATTAGAGACTCCTTTTTTACCATCCTTTTACCTCCTTTTTTAACCCCACCATAATCCCTCCCTTCTTCTGCTCCTATCCCACTCTATCTTCCTTCCTCCTTCCCTACCTACTCGTGTTTTAAATTGTGATCTCATTAGACATTACACTATACTGTTACCATCATTCTGTATCATAATCTTGTGGAAATTTACTAAGCAATGGACATCGTGACAATTATCAGCGTACATTTATATCCGACGAATAAAGTTCGATCTTCCATTTACATACATCATAATTCTTCTTCACATTAAAAAACGTTCCTGTTCTTTACATACTGACTTTTTCTTTGTTGACACTATTATAGAATGTATTCAATATGTAATCATCTAATTAAAACTGTCCATTCTCTACACAAGACCATCACATTGTATTTTAACTACTTGACTTTTGATACTTCATAACTATTAATGGTCTTGTAAATTTAACTTCTCCGTCTCGTTATGACAAGACAGAGACTGACATTACTGTATTTCTAACAGATAAGATTATTATTATGAAAAGCGTTTTATAACCGACACTGAAGATGACTACATTTCTAGTCGAAACGTTTGTTTTTGTATTCTTTTTTTGATTTAATTGTTTTATAATACATATTATTGGCACTGTCACCTAGCCTGTTCGTTCATGCCCTTTTATTTTATTCTTGTTATTGTAAACAGCACGAACATTATTTTCGCTTTTAATGTATTTGATCAAAATAATCTATGGCACATGTTAAAACAAGTGTCAAAGAATATCTGAGAATTTTTTCAAGTAAAAAAATCAGTAGCTTCCTCGCAGCAAGCATTTTTATGCCTGAGTTTTCAAACGGCCTAGTGTGCCAGCTATAAAATTCTGGAGAAGTGTGCCAGTTAAGGGTTAAACCTACCACGACATTAAACACGCTGGCAATGTTGTATGCTATGGTCTCCCCGATGAAGGCACACAACAAGCAAGTGCCGAAAAACATGAAACCTCTTTGCAGCTCCAGAGGTTGCCCCGTGCTAAAGTAGACTATCGAGAGGTATAAAACTGCGAAAAATATCTGAGAAAAAATCAATAATGATTATTAATACGTTTAGAAGGAGCAGGATCGAGAAAAAGAGCTAATGTAAAATAATTGGGTGTAATCTCTTTGCTAAGGAGTTTAAGCTCTTCTCATTGTGACTATAATATATTATGATATACATGAAAATTGTAACTGTAACATTGGACAATTTTTCTCCAAAAAGCCAAGATTCTTCGAAAAATAAATCTCTTTGCTATAAAATGTGCATATTATATAAAAACAAATGTAGAAGAGACAAATTTACAGAAGACCAACCTGCAAAGGTATGTTGACTACTGTTAAAGCCCAATAATACGCGCTAAGATCGTACCATCTATTGAAATATTCTCGTTTCATCATCTGGATTTCCGAAGGAACTGCAAGAAAATAATAAATAACAAAATAAAACACAATATTGAGCTGATATCTTTAAAAATAATCTTTTATAGTCATTTAAATAATCTTTTATAATCATTTCTGCATCTTTACGGATCTTTAAAAAGAGATTTAATTTTTTGATATAATTATAGCGATTAAGGTAGTATACTTATAAAATGATTTCAGACAGAATTTATTGAACTTTGAATCAATTATTTTGAGAGTATCCCGAGAATATATATATATATATATATTCTTGTGCAATTTGAATATGATTGAGATTATCGAGCGTTCAGCGACTTTTTAAATCGATGTTATTTGCGATGTTTTTGCTTATGGCGCAGTGTCCATGTTTTAATTTTTAATATAAAAATAACGAAACAGGTTGCAATAAAAAACTCTTGAAGCGTGCACAGCCCGAATAAGCTTTGCTAAAATTTTCCTTTCACGCAAAAAAGAAATCATATTTACCAAAAGTTTTTTATTGGACATTGTTGAATATTGTATATAATTACAAATAAAGATATGTACGCACATACTTTAATAAGCACATGATACCATCGCAATGAAACTATTAAAAAGGTTTTATAAGGAAATATTAATTTTTGAATGATTGTGTCAAAAAAACCGAGCATGGGTTTGGTTGACGACACGTTAAATACACACAATATACAAAAACTTTTGAATAGAACTACCTTGTGTACTACTTTAACAACAAACGAGTAAAATCGTTATGCTTTTCGATTGTATGACGAACGCGCTTTCCTATGATGAGACTTCCGCATCAAGAAAATCCGCGAATACATAAAAGAAATGAAATAAATTCTGATCAGTTAGAAAATTGATTTTTATTTTTTTATGTACTATAGCTATTCCTAATTTTTCTTACGCGTAGAGAAAAGTTTTTCCTTACAATTCAATAATATCGGTAGCATTGGTGTGTAAAGAAAATATATCAGGCATGCGAAGCAAAAGCCGAAGTTGTAGATAGCCTTAGAAGCGTCGTTGCCCATGTTAAAAAACAATAAACCGATTGTCGTCCCCAGAAAGATGTGTAGCGACATTTTCATGTACATAATTTTCTGTGAACACACAAAGAAATCTGCTCATCTTTATGCGTGTTTTTTATCAAATATCTAATAACTTTGTTTAGCTCTCTTGTAGAAAATATGTTTATGTCTATATTTTTTTTTATATATAAATATACATATAGTTTCAAGACTACTCAATATCATTTCTTAAGCTAAGTCTACATTAGTCGTAACATAATGTCGTAGCATCGTAAAATCGTAATTGCTTGCAATTGCTGACTACTATAATTAAGTATCCACAAATCCGCCGTTTTTAAAGCATTTTGATTCTCCTTCGACGATTGACTGTTATAGCAATCATAGTGTCGTAGAATCGTAAAAGTTTAAATTTGACTGAACTTTTATGATGGCCTGCGACGATCTGTTACGACGCTTGCGACTTGTAATACGATCAATGTAGAATTGGTCTTAGTGGATCCCTTGTAATATAAATCATTTAATACTTAGCCACTAATTTTAGTAAGTAAAATGATAACAATAGTTTTTGTAGAGAGAAGTCAAAAATGACAATATGTGTCGGAAAAAAGAATCATCAATTCTAGAAAAATTTCTGCCAACGAATTAGTCACGTATTTATCACAGATCATACAAAAACAACAGTTACTACAGAATGGAGTTACAGACATGTATTTCCATTGATAAAATTGAATGAGGCAGCACATCGATATTTACAACTAAGAGAAGTACACCATGGATCCTATAACGGTAAGAAAATATTCTTTATTTAGTTTTATCACGAAAGTATTGTTAAATATTTATTCCGTAAAAGGGATATTTTCAAGAATAGTCTTGTATTTTTTTTAAATATCTTGAAAAACATGTAAAATAAAACAAAATGCACATGTGTAAATAAAGAAAAATAAAGAAATGATTTGATAAGAAATGATGATGATAACAAAAGTGATAATTTAAAAATAAAAATATTAGGGTAGGTCTTATATTATATATTATATTGCTTGTATTGTTAGCTGTAACATAGTTTGTAGATGTTTTATTTACCATTGCAATATTTCCGCTTGTAGGACAGACGAAAAATAAAAATACTTTTATTATATACAAAAATAACACACAATAATGAAAGTGTGTTAAGAATAACTTTATCCTGTGAAAATAGAGTATTTTAAAAATATTTTCTTATTTGTAAAAAACATACGAGATATATAATAAAATACGTGATATCATTACAAATGTTGAAATTGCACCGAATGGAAAGAAAAAATATAGTAAATGTTTAAAAAAAATTAAACATTTTTAAATCCATCAAGAAGATATTTGAAACTTAGCGCTGCTAGATCTACGAATATAATAATAATAACAATAACATAATAAGATAATGAAAACAAATCATGTTTTTAATTTAGATCTAAATGACACACACGTATTGTACACGTTCATCATACACATTATATTTATTCATTTATTTTAGCTATACTTGGTCTAATAGCGCCAAGGTAGATTTAAAAATGTTTAATTTTATAAACATTTATCATATTTCCTCTTTCCATTTAGCGCAATTTTTTTATTTTATTACCTTGACTCACTGATTTTAATAAACATTTTTTGAGTAGTTTTTATCAAATTCAAAATTCCTTTGCAAAGTTATTTAATGCACTTCTTGGAATTTGCAGAGAAAAAAATTCGCAAAATGCAAATGTATTATTTTAATGTAAACGTATTTGTAATATAAATACACATACTGCTGAACACAATTTCAATGATTTGTAATGACACAACGGGAAGTCCATTAGGAATGGACGAACCATTCAAACTGTTCGACTCAAATCAAATTGTTCGATTCGAGAGTTCGAGGTAAATAAGTCAAATTTTCAAATCTTTTAAGTCTTATTAAAGTTAACTATAATTTTTTTCTCTTTTTCAATCTATTTGAGCTTTTGCACACTGCATTTCATTTGTTTCCTTTTTAGGTGTAAAGTAATATAGATGAGCGCGTGTTTATTGGTCGCGAGTTGCAAAAATTTGAATCTATTATCTATTTCGAATTTGAAACAAACTATTCGGTTCGAGTTCAAGTCATTCGGTTCGAAGTTCATATTTCAAACGATTTGTTCATCTTTGTAAACATAGTTTTAATACAAATTATTTATTTTTGTTTCTTAAATATAGTAAAAAGTTAAAATAATTCTTATAAAATAATTAATCCTTTCGAGATAAACATGATAAATAACACCGAATAATGTGAAATTCATAAAAAGTTAAAAACTCTATCAAAAATACTGGTTTGTGAACCATGTACCTATAAAAGTTCAAATTATTGTGGGAGGAAGACAAGTTATATATATATATATATATATATATATATATATATATATATAGATAGGATATGGAAGGGAAGAAATGGAAAGACGCAGGGAAAGAGAAGAAGACATCGTGGAAGGAATAATAAAGAAGATAATAGAGAAAGAAAAGGAATAGAGAAGGAAAAAGATAGAGGAATCTTCATACAACAGGGAATACAAAAAGGTAATCAAAGAAAAAAGACCAGAATATCTAAACAAGAAGATGAAGATGAGAAATAGAAAAATAATAGCAATGTTCGGATGTGGCAACGAAGTAAGAGAAAGAGAGTACTGGAAAGCAGAAGAGGAGAAAGTATGCAAGATATGTAAAAAGAAGACAGAAAGCATGTGGCATGTGGTCAAGGAATGCGAAAGGACAAGACAGAAAGAAGAAGTAGAGAATGTGCTAGGGGAAGATGAACGGGGATTGAAAATACTAAGGAGAATAGAGGAAGAAAGGAAGAGAAAGACAGAGTAGATGCAAGGAAGAAAAGAAAAATAGAGAACAAGAAGGAGGATCAAGAAAGAAGAGAAAACTGTAGACAGAATGAAATAAGGAAGAAGAAAGAGAAATCAGAGAAGAAAACAGAGAAAGAGCTTTGATATATTGGCGGTCTTAGGTGCAATTTTATTGGACTTTTTTATATGTTGATATATGTGTAATATATACTGTTGTTCGTTATGTATGTAATATATTAATTAGATACACGCGAGAGATACAAGTGATGAAGATGTAATGGTTGGAAACCGGAAGTTCGTCCTAAGCCGAAAGGCAAGGACTATGAATAATAAATAATAATAAATAATAATAAAAAGATCATTTTTTTAGTTATTTACATTTTTTTAGTTATAATCTGATAAAAGAGTGAATAAGAGGAACTAAGCAGAATCTATTGTTTAAACTATTATTTAAATATGTAAGTATATCGTTACGAAATGGCAGATTCGTTTTATATTTCTGCTGGCATTTTATCGACAAATTTTATATATTGGATATTTGCCAAATTCATTTTCGACTGTTCTGGGAATGCATAAAATAGGCCAATCTTACTTTGTTTCGAAAAATCTGCAGCATCATTCTCTTCACTAGCGTGCTAAATTGATAAATCCACGAAATTTGCGGATTCTTTTTGTCGAGGTCAAACTCGTTCTTTGATTGAAAAGTCGGAGGTAGTGATAGCTTCGTGTTTACACATGCAACCATCCGTTCGATCAGATCAAAGCCACATTCACCCGATGAGATCTCTATTACTGAAACAAATATTCGATGTTAATTTAATTGTTTCTTATTTAACACTACATATAAATTTTTAAATAACATTGTCCGATAAAATTTTACTTTTTTTATAACACGAGTTAAGTATCTAGTCATTTTCGATATATTTTTACTTACTGAACACGAATTCGTTGTCCAGACTTCGCTATTACATCACAATTTTGAAAAAAATAACATAGAGACTAAAAACAGTTTCGGGAGTTTTTATGACGTTGTACGGTCAGCAAATTTTTTTTGCAATTTTATTAATGACATGCAAGATGTCAGCTTTAAAATGCCTGTTGTTTCGGTATGATTTTTCGTTTTTGAGATACAGCAATTTGAAAAGATCTGATTTTGTGTGTAATTCTCTCTCTCTCTCTTTCTTTTCTCCTCCCTCCTTTCCTCTCCCTTCTCCCCTTCCTCTCTCTCTCCTCTCTCTCCTTCCTCTCTCTCTCTCTCTTTCTCTCTTTCTGTGTGTGTGCGTGTGTGCTTTTGTAAATATAGATGTGCGTATCCAATGATTATCGTTCATAAGACGTCTCAGTCATACTTGACAAAGGAAAATCCGAAACAACATACATTTTAAAACTAAAAGTTGATACTTTAAAAAAAGTAGCATTAGCGAAATTTAAAAAAAAATTTAGTTCCGGTGTTACAATACCATGAAATCGTTTTACAATACCATGAAATCGGTGTTACAATACCTCGAGATCGTTTTTAACCTCTTCGTGTTTCTTCTCAGAATTGTGATGTAATAGTCAAATATAAATAATAGATTCGTGTTTAGACAAAAATGCATCGAAAATGACTATTCACACTCGTGTTACTACATATACAAAAATGGTGCTGAATAGTATAATAAAAATTCTTAACTCTTAAAAATTATATCATAAATTACCTATATCAATTATGTTATTAAATCATAAATTAAATCATATTATTAATTCTTATCTCTTTTGCATTATTTATGAAGAAATTTTGGAGTTCGACAGAATTAATTATGATGCAAATAAATCATATCATGAATAAAATAATAATAAAAAATTAAAAGTAATTTAAAGTAACCGATGGCTACAATTCCGTTTTTCAAATGTTTATCACTATCTTGCGCGTATTGCATCGCGAGACGAGAAACGTGATTGCATGGACGATAGGATACATCACGTATGTGAGATTATGTATACTCACTGAAGTCCGCCGGATTGTAATGTTTCGGGCATTCTAGGTCTATGTTTCGTAAGAAAGGCACTACATTGCTCGGGATGTCTCTGTAAACGCATTGTCCGTCGGCTACGACATAGACGTGGTCGAATTTTTTGAATGTTCTTGCGCTGGGCGTGTGCACCGAGCATACGATAGTCCGCCCGAAATGTGCCAGCCTCTGGAGAACATCAACGCACTGAGCAGAGGAGAGCTCATCCAGTCCGCTGGGAAAAAAGAGATTTCCTTTTGCGATGCTTTTGCGACGTTAGTACGCTCTAAGAGCTGAGTCTGATGACGTGAGACTTCTTCGTCACTAAAAGCGCATTAGTATCTGCGATCAACAGAGTGAGATGTGTTAAAACACTTACTGCGAACAAATGTTTGCTCTATCGGATGTTTATTATCAAATATTTTTTTTAAGGGGGTAAAGGGGTTTAGAAAAAAAAATCTATTTTTTTAATTGTTTAAATCGATAGTATTCCATTCAGAGAACATGTTTCTCAGTCCTCAAATATGAATAAACGCCAGAACAGTTCAAAATTAGAAAAGTTATAGATTTTGTTGTGAAAAGCAGTGTTTGTAAAGCCTGTGCCAGTCGGAAAAATAAAGATGAAAATTACTTATGAAAAACAATGAGTATGGTTTTCTACATAGTTTCTAATTTCCCATGCGAAGCGAAGTCCATCCCACATCCTCCTCTGTTTTCGAAGCAAAACTTCGTCGTACCACATAGATTTTTGACTCTCTACAAAAAATAAGAGCCGCACTTTTCTGCTTTTAGACAACATTGTTTAGTAGATACTCCGAATTACTGGTACATTTATAAACAATATTTATAAACAATAAGAAAAAAACACTCTATTAAAAATGCAGTGTTAGAAAAAATCTTTTATTTCTAAAGAGAACGTTTAGATTGGAACATTCTTTTTATAACTTCTTTTTGTAGAACTTCTAAGAGAAACATTCTCTTAGTGTAAGCTTTTAATAACTTTTAATAAAGACTTGTTCCTTCCTAAAAACTTTCATCAAACTACATTTAATTTTTATAATTTTGGTAATTTTGATATAGTTGATTAAAAAATTAAAAAATTTGAGTTCCGTGACATCCTCTAAATATTTACCCCAATTTTAATCGTGATTAGTACTTACGTGGTCGGTTCGTCGAGGAAAATAACAGGCGGATTATTTATAAGTTCGAGTGCGATAGTCAGTCTTTTTATTTCACCACCGGATAGTTTATCTGTGATTGTATTTCGCGTTCCAGTTAATCCAAGAGTACTTAGAATCTCATCTATCTGAAATCATTGTTGTATTCTACGAAATGTATTTTTGTGATTTATTTAATGTGCGATTTGTGGCAAAAAAGTGTTTTTATTCGGGTCACTCGATGTTATATGAAGATACTGAGTCGAATATTATTAATAAAATTTATATCTCATGTTTTTACTCGTAAAGGCATTTTTACTACGTAAAGGCATTACATAAAGAATTTTTGAGTAATCAAATATGATTATTTAAGAATATTTATGTGTAATAAAATGTGATTATTCACTTGCTGAGACTTGTAGAGAATGTTTTGCTTCCTTCCTTTTCTGATTGCGATTCTGATTTTATTCGAAATTTTTTATGAGTTGTGGAAAAATATTTTTGAATGGTTAGAGTAGTATTGTTTTTCTATGATATCAGTATTTAGGATAAGTCTGTTAGACGAATTATTGAAATTAAACTTTAATTTCAATTAAATATTATTTTTAGTACAAAGAATTGTAATAGTATTGAAAGAAAAATCTTAATCATAGAGAAAAGAAAAAGAGATATGTAATTAACACGATTCGATTCGATTTGCATCAAAATGCTGGTATTATTTAATTTTAAAGCATATATATTCAATCATTAATGCATATTTAATCAGATATCTTTTAAGACATTTAAAGAGTCTGTTTAGGAAACATTTATCGACGTTTATTATATGAAGTACAGTTTGTATTATTTTCTCTCTTTAAATTTCAAACCATTTTATTATTATAATATATAGAAAAAAAATTGCATGTTTTTATGACGGTCTAAAAAATTTTTTGTCGCTTGTCACTTCTAGCTTTACGAAATAATAGATATGCATTGCGTTAATTTTTTTAATTCTTTGTGATTTAAAACTATTTGTTCTTTATTCGTTTTCTAGTTTGCTATGATAATAGGTCCAGATCTCTACTTACAACAGCGCATTTTTGAGACCTCGATTTCCTTCTGCCGAGTTTTAAATCAGCAGCGAAGGACATCGCTTCGAAAACCGTGAGGCTTGGTTGTGTGACATGGTTTTGCATGATGTAACACGACATCTTCTTAAACTCGCGCATGTCCCGCGGTTGCCCATTGATATTTATCGAGCCTCCTATATCCGTGCATCTGTAATGGAGCAGTTTTATTTCACTTTATATATTTCTGTATTAAAAAAGAAAAGAAAGAATATCACATGTTTTTATGATGTGCTGAAAAGCTTTTAATTGCTTATCACTTCTAGGTTTACATAGAATGTAGTTTGATGTATAGTAATAGATGCATTGCGTTAAATTTAATATCATCGATTATTTAACCGGTATGCTATAGGTTGATTTCGAAATTAATGATCATTGAAGTGTACTATTTTTCACGGACATAATGTTTAGGACAGAACTTCTCGCAGGAATAAATTCTGATTAATAAAAATGAATCTGAAATAGAATATTTGAATAGAAATAATAACGAAACAACATTGTAATATTTTTCATGACAAAATTATGATTCCTAAAGTATTCTGATTAGTTTTTCGTTTATGTTGTTTTTTCCAAAAGACTATTTTATGCAGCCATGGAATAATTAATTACATTATGCAGAGTTAAACACCGATTTCTTTAACATTTAATTCATTGACATTTAATTAAGTTTTAGTGGCTAGCAACGCGAGAAAGATAACATAATTATCGAATTTAATTTGCTAAACGACTAAAGAATTATTAAGATTCGCGATTATTTTTTTATACTGACTTGTATCCTGCGAGAATGTTAAGCAGCGTCGATTTTCCAGCACCGGAAGGACCCAGAATCGCCGTCAGCTCACCCGACTTAAACTGCCCACTGACTCCCTTCAGAAGCATCTTCGATTCTGTAAATTTACAGAAAGTTAAATAGTACTTTATACAAGTAATACTTTACAAATAACAATAATTTTTTTATAATTAAAACATCAGAAACATTTGATGTAAAAAACAATGTGCTGCCGGGTGAAGAACGAAGATGATTAACAAAAAGAATAAAAAGAGATTACTGAAACAACAAAAACTATATTAGTATTATTACGACTTTTTTTAGTAACACAATTTTATTATCAATTATAAAACTTAATTGCCGATAGAATTTATTGGTAAGATTGTATAGATAATGAAACTATACGTGTCATCGCTATGACTTCACATAAGACAATGAGTTAAGCAAAAAAAGAGGATCTTTGAGCATCTCATTCGCGACACCATCCGTATCACCCGGTCACAAAGACATAAATTCTCTTCTGCTTTATTATTGTTAAACATATAACTGGAATTTTTTATTAAGAATAAAAAATTCGTCTCTGAATAATTTATTCGCTAATTGATAATTAAAAATTAAATATTTGTAATATGAAAAGTAATTGTGTTGCGAACAGAGCAAATCTTTTAACGCGAATATTTAATATTATTCATAAGAATTTAATATGTAGATTACCTTTAATTGTATGAATGAGTTCGTGACTTTGTTAGTTATTGATATTGGAACAACAGGATTACGTAGCAAGAACGCGATACAAGAATAACATATATTTCTTAAATGTCATCACCTTATCTCTCATTATTTCTCTTGCACACGTGCACATATACTTGCGCTTTGATTGTACGGCAAAAAAGTCAGGAAATATGATACACACATTTTCGCATAATTTATAATAAATAATGTGAAAATGAGGTAATTTGTAATTAAACTCAAAACATGATAATATGAATAATATGTATCAAACTAAAATAAATGGGAATAAGAATTTTTCGTTCTAAACTATTTTAGATAAATGTACTTTTTTACTATCGGCATTCAAGTACTTCGTTTCACTTATGTCATTTCACTCGCGTTTTATTAAACAGTTGAGATAATGAGATACTGTTAAGTATCTCTATTAGGCCCTCATTATTTCCATTTCTGTACATTTTACATGGATTTGTTTTTTAGGACAGTAGTTTTGTTCTTCTCTAAAGCATCCTTCGAGAATTGCATGAGCAGCACACGCGTTTGCATTATGCAGTAACTGACCGTGAATTATATGAATTGCGTGATTTTTATAAGGCTTTTATAAGGCTTCTTCTTCGGTTATTGCGCGCTGTCATATTTAACTGATATTACATTAACTGATATTACATTAACTGATATTACATTAGTATCTCTCACTATGTCTTCGCGAGGAAAAAGGCGCCTTTTAGGTAATTCGTGCGTGTTTCCATCATTTCGATGCGTTTAACATTTCATGCGAAAACATGAGTCACGTTTCAATCGTTATCCTTTGTAGAATCACAAAAAAGGTTCCTTGAATTGAAACTGACTCATGACATCATCAGCCGCAAGTGAAGCAATGTGCATCGAGATCATGCAAAATGTACACATGTCGCTTTCTGACGTACGCGTCCGCTATTTTTTCTTACTCTTAAAATTATTTTTTCTAAAATTTTTTTCTTTGCTCTATATTTTTCTTTAAGGAAAATACGTTAACTAAAATATGTTAGATGTAATTTTCAATAAAAATGTATTTTTAATCTGTCACATGCGGCACAAACAAGTATGGTATCATCGTGACGCGATGGAAAAAAGCGATAATTGATCGAATTCATTCATGCGCCGCATGATAAAAATGCAAAACAGATGTCCGTGAATCATCTCACGCAATTGCGTGAAGAAGTCAGATGCATGATGTATTTTTCAACAACAGTGTATTATTACATTATATTATCCGTCGCATTGGATTATGTATAATCGCCAACACAATTTTTTTTTACTTATTGTGACAGGGTACTGAGAACAGAATATTCCGTCATTCTATTCGTCAGAAGAACAAAAAGTCGAAGCTCGCGGATATAAATAAGCGATATATAATAACTATAAATAGAGCGTTCTTCGTATGTGGAAAAATTAACCTTTTTTAACATAATTACATTGTACAATAATTGCTGATCAGTCATTTTTTATAATAATCATTTAAATCTTTGTGCATATATTGCAGGAGTGCAGAACTAGTTTTTATTAATTGGTTTTGAGATTATACAGGGTGTCTGAAAATTTTTTGCACAGCCGAAGTGTACAGCTAGATTGGCTCATACTAATGATAAAAGTCACATACCATTATGCAATATTCGCAATAGTTATTGAGTTATTAATTAAAGTGTCTGAGCCGATGCGCTATACCATGTTATCTACCACAAGGTGGTGTGGAAATGATAGCGCAATTTTTGTTAAAAAGACAAGAAGCATGTTTTCGGCACGGTGTCACGCGTTTCTCATCGTGCGTCCTTCGCCGCGCGTCCCTCGCCCAGCGTCGCTCTTCATTCACGCTCGCGACTCGATTCTCACGCGTCCCTCACCCCGCGCCAATACCCACTCACCGCATGACTCCTCCTCACGCTTTTTAATGTTGCCGACATGTAAAAGCGAGGAAGCTGAACAGCGCAACCTACCACGCGCGCATTGGCTCAGATACTTTAATCAAACTCAGAAACAACAATTGGTCTCTTAATGCAACTTTGAGGAATCATCTTCAATTTGAAATTAGTGAAGCAAACAACATGTTGATTGTGCATTGAAAGAAAAGATAATGTACACGTAATATGTCAGCTATTCTGAACTTCAAAAACTGCGGGAAGATACAAAAAAATAATGGTTTTAGGTACCACTGGGGCCTGCACTAGATCCACTCGAAATAGTTTGATTACTACTACTACTACTACTACTATTACTATGACTACTACTACGATTACTGCTATTGTTACTGCTACTGCTACTGCTACTCCTATTGCTGCTACTGCTACTGCTACTACTGCTACTACTGCTGCTGCTACTGTTACTGCTACTGCTACTGTTGCTGCTGCTACTGCTGCTGCTGCTGCCGCTACTGCTGCTGCTGCTACTGCTACTACTGTTGTTGCTACTGCTACTGCTACTGTTGCTGCTACGGCTACTGCTATTGCTACTGCTGCTGCTGCTGCCGCTACTGCTGCTGCTGCTATTGTTACTACTGTTGCTGTTACTGCTACTGATACTGCTGCTACTGCTGCTGCTACTGCTACTTCTACTGCTACTGCTACTATTACTGCTACTGCTACTGCTACTGCTACTACTATTACTACTACTACTACTACTAAGACATGTGAAAAACATTCCTTGTGATTACTGCGTTTCAAATTTACGATTTGAAAGACTGCCACAGATGCAAATGTGTGTATCAATATATCTTTGTCACAGAGTAATAGATTCAATTTTTTGTTTTACAGATGAGATGATTTTTCTCTCGTCAGTTGTAGTATTGCTAGTTGTTTTCTTGTGACATGTAATTAGACATCGAAAGAAACTTAAGCTACATCCCGGCATTCCATAAAATTGTCGAGGCAGAGATAATGCCGATTCGTCATCATTATCTACACTAGTTTTTACGCTTCATTTTGCGCGTAGTGTTCACATGTTACATATGTATTACAGCAAGAATATTCTCATGAAAGTGACCTTGGCACAAATTATACATATGAGCGTACAACGTGAGAATCAATTAGCATCGCAGAAAAGAAGCAATAAAATGCCTGAGCATCAACTTTATAACGCTCTTTCTGAGAATCTTTCTATTGTAGAATCTTTGGAAAGAAAAATAACTTTCTTGAGAACAAGAGTTAAATAAAAATTACATTCTTTGCTCGAGTGAACGGATTATCGACGAAAACACGTTGCTTTGATTTTGCAATATATATTATATTTAATCTCTTTTCCAAATCGATTTCTTAATGAAGTTTATAATTATAAGCAATAAAACTATGCTCTGTTGATTACTCGACATGTTTCTGCATGAAAATTTTTTAAAAATATAAATTCTTTTACAATAATAATAATAATAATAATATTGAGATAATAATAACTTTATGTACAAGATTTAATTCCGGATAATTACAAGGAGCACAAAAAATGGAAAGATGTAAATATAAAAGGTGCAAGCTGCTGTAGAAAAAAAAAACATTTTAAAGCTTTTATAAGCCTTAGAAATTTATTGTTTAAAAGAAATCAAGCATTGTGAGCAATGTGCATTTTTTATGCAATGCGTGACCTGAAATACATTTACAATATAAATTATGATTTATTTCATTTTTTGAAGAATGCCGTTCGCGCTTGTATTGCAACGACTTTTGTTCTAGTGATCTTTGAAATCATAATCAAGCTAATGTAGTAATCCCTTTATGTATCTATAGTTTTTTAAAAATAATGATATTGATCAAGAATTCTATGAATAATTTTGATTTTCAAAGTATTTAAAAAGAATTATCAAGACGTATTTTAATTCATTATAATTAATTTTAATTTGTAGACTGTAACAGATAGCAAAAAGTTTTCAGATAATTTATTTATTTTCAGAAGGAATATTTTTGAAATAATAAAATTAATTTTATTAATTATAATTTAACAAATAAAAATAAATTAAATTAATTGTAATAATAATAATTAATAATAATAATTAATTAAATTAATTATTTTTTAAAATAATTAACTTAAAGTTGTGGCAAAGAGAAGTTTGAGTTTTAATATTTTTCAGAAAATTACTTCTGTTCTTGGTATCATATTCTCATTGATGTTCAATTAAAATATTGTCAATAATGTGCCCCGACAATTTTGAACAAATCGCTAAAATAATCGCTACTCTCTGATGTAAAATATGAAATACTTTTGCATTGAACATTGTGCCATACATTATTCAAGCAACTTATCATTCAGTCAATTAAATAAGCTGAAATCTATAATTATAGTTTGAATATTAAGTAACATTTGCAGACATAATGTGTCTCTCGATTGCATGTTGCTTACACACTTCAATCATCATATTATCAAAAACAATCTTTATCAAAAAACATTAAAAATAATCATTATAAAAAAATGTATATATATATATATATATATATATATATATATATATATATATATATATATACACAATTGTGATGATTTGAGTTACGAAACATAATTTCAAGCAATAATTTTAAACGGAACGTTTGATTTCAGTAGAATATATCATATCTTTGAGTTGATAGTGATAACTTTATAGCTATGTAATAACAAGAGAGTTTAATTATGTGTAGTTAAGTTAAATGTTCTTTTTACGTGCTAACCCTGTGAAGTCAAAACTTATGTTTTTATTACTTCCCTTGTATTTTTATTTTTAATAAATTATTTCTAATTTTATAATTTTAACATCATCTAATCGTTAGATCGTTCTTTACATATTTGGCCTGTTTATTCTCTAGATTTGTTATTATATAACGGGCGTATTATATTTTCTAATAATTTTAAGCAGTTTATAAAAAATCATACAAGATAATAATTATACGAGATAAATAACAATTTGATATATGTATAAAAAAGATACATAAAACATGTAAAAGATATATAAACAGATACATAAAAAAATATTACATGTCAGAAATTTGCTATGAGCATGCACAAATTACCATATGTTACTTTTTAATTACAATATATTGGCTTTTTAATGTATGTATTGAATATTGATAAGTATATAGCTCTTATCAATAACTATTCCGAGATAACTTGAGATATTAAATAACTTGACACTTTTATTTTGTTATATAAATTGTTATATAAATTTGTTATATAAAGATTTTAAAATGATTATCGGATCTTCATAAAAAGAAAATTATGTTGCGTTGCTAAGTTATCTATTCACGCGATAAAACTTAACTCTTAGTGCATAAAATCCAATGAGATACTTATTTCTTTGCAGTTTTTCTATGTTTTTTATAATTGTTAAATTTGGCTTTTTGGTTGGAGCCACAATTTGTCATTTGGAATCAAATCAAGAAATTTGTGCAGCAAAGAGTTAAGAAATTAAATAATTTAAATGAAGTAAGATTCATTACTTTTATCATTAATTATGCTTATAACATATCAAACTTTTGTATATTAATTTTAAAAAATAATTTGTTACCTTTCCATAGATTTGACACTGAATATGTCACATCGTTGAATTCAATGTCCACTGCAGCCATTTTAGACAGATGCGATAGACATGTAGTGTTGTCACTTTTGAAGGCATTTCTCGTACTCTTATGGGCGTTACTACTGGTCCCATTTCCATTATTTTCTGAAATAAAGTCCATGACGATTTTTCCACACAAAGTTCTTAATTTTATTTTTAGCTGACGGCTATCAGCGATATTTTCTTCTGCAACAGGTCGTTCGGTATCAACAGGAGAAGTAGTACGGGCAAAGGAATGATTCCAGCTGAAATCAAACAGACGAAAGAATGAGTATTAATGTGAAAGAAGAAGAAAAAAAAGAAGTTTTGCAATGACCACGCTCATGGTCATCAACCTACAGCTACGTATCAGCAAAAAAGTAGTTTAGTAAGCGTTTAGTGATTCCTTATAATTGCTGTATTTAGCAGAAAGAGCAGTTTGGTAAGCATTTAGCAATTTATTATGATGGCTGTGTTCAGAAAAACAGTTTATTTATAAAAGCGCTTAGTAATTATTTATTGTGATTAATTTCTACACTTAAATCCAAGAAAAAAACTAAAGCTAAGAACTAACATTAAGATTCACTTTTCCATCAAATTCAATTTATGTTGTATTGTGCAAAAGAAAATGATAATCGTGAACAACTTGTGATACATTCTTTTTTTGACAAATTAGGATTTTTTTGGAGCTTTACGTTTCTTCATATTCTCAAATTATGTAACATACGTGTTACAGCATGCCTTTAAGTTGGTGAAAGTTTTCTCTCGAGAAAGAAACAAACTATTCTTGAAAAAGATATCGAATAATTGGCTCTTAGAACCAAAATTTAATTTCTTGTAACTCTTTTAAAATTGTACAACTTATAACTACGGAACATTGATATCAATTTGGGACGTTGCCACGGTTACGAAATTATGGATATATATTTTGGATATACCATATGAAAATAAGCTAAAACTGATAGTGAGTTAACTCGACGCAAGGCTGAGTTAATCGATGCAACACGTAAAACCATATAATTGTATAGTTAATTTTTCATCTGGAATACATATGGAATGAAAATGATCTCGTAGAAATTTATTATGTCCATTTTTATCAGTCAATACAGATTAATCCTTATCCTACAAACTTGAATATTTTGTGCCCGATCGATTTCTATCCACGGAAGCTTTTCGAAACTTTGAAAATTTCCCCATTTTTTAGCTGCTCCTTAAAAAAGCTCACGGTGATGGAAACCTTTGTGTGACTAAGGTCACACTAGCGACTAAGGTCACGAATTTCCTTGGAAACAGCATCGGGTTCGTTTCTGTGTCGGACATGAATGACCCATTGTACTCAATGTATCCTATTTGTGAAAAGTAACAAGTTTATAGAAATGATTATAAGTATTCTATTCTCATGTTAAATTAATGCCTGAATGTCTGTTTTTACTTAAAAAATTATTTTTCTTAAAAGAAAATCACTTATTTTAGAAAAAATGGATTATATTTGCCTAGATTGTAAAACTTAATGTCTTTTTTGTATTCGCATTTTATTAGAACTTTTTCTTGAACTTATTTTTGCATCTAAATAAAAAAAATGTAAAATATTTTTTAATACTCGATTTTTCTTATTTACCCTTTAGAAAATCGCTTATTTTCATATACGAATAGTTCTGTTTTTTGAAGAATTTTTAGAGTATCTATATTTTTTCAAAACTTTATATTTAAACTACAAAACTCTCGAGTCATTTTTTAATATACATTTATTATAAAATCACAATTTTTTAAATCAAACAACTCATTTATTATTTTTTATTAATTTTATTCATTGAATTATACAATTTTCAAAAATAAAGTACAGACATTCGTTTTAGAAACTTGAAAGCACATTTATGAATTACAGGTTTTGTTAATCACTTCGAATAGATAAAAAAGTAATCAGACTTAAAATATCTATGTTTGAGATACCGTTTTTTACATTATATTATAAAGGTTAATTTTTATCTTTGTATATTTTACATTTTATTTTATTCTGATTTGAAAAAGTAGAAAAAGATAAAATGTTAATCAATCTATATTCTTAGAAATGGACATTGGATACATAATTTCCGTGCCACACATGTGACAATCATAACATGATCTATTTTAGATTCGCTATTATCACCGAGAGCAAAAATGTCGAAACCAATACTCTGCAATAATCTGATCATGTTCTTTTCTAGTTTTACCGCCACGCGATATCAGGAAAACTTATTTCCACGTTTTACTGCACGTGCACACCGAAATCTACGGCATACAAGGAAGATTAGAATTGTTGATACACGCATTTTAAATTCTTCGCGCTAATACAAGGCCATGAGTTTTCTACGTTTTTAAATTCAGGTGCTATTCCATTTCCCTTTTCTTTTTAGCAATATCGAATTTTAAAATTCATTTGTTTTGATACATTGTTTTTATTTATTACGTGCTATGTGCGTAATTAGCATTAAGTTGCAATATGCATAAAAAGAGCATAAATAAAAAAAAGATTTAAAATGCCAACCTAAAGTTTGCCACTTTAATAATACATTCTACATACACACAAGCGCGCGCACACATCTTGTTATTTATTTATTTATTATATCTTTTAGTCATTTATCAATTTTTCTGTTGCGTAAAAGATGCAAAGTTCTACACTCAAAGTTTTACACTCGTTCCTTTGCCTTCGAAATTTCTTTGATTCTTCTATTTTTTTAAACATTTTTCAACTTTGCAACTAGTTTTTAAATTCTACTCAAGTTGAATTAAAATTAAAAAAATAAAGCTTATTCATTCGCAATGTTCGAAATTTCTCAAAATCTCCGAACTTTGAACTTATTCGCGACTTGAAGTTTACTAGCCGCTTAACATTTTAAACGGAATTAAGCGGAATCTCGGAATTAACTGAAAAGAGATAAAGCAACGTTTCCAGAAACGTGTGGAAGATTTCGTACACGACTCGTTGATTTGACATTTAACGACTCCGTCGTATCGAATATTTGATTTTTTTGCTTCGATCTTTCGCGTGTCTCTATTGTTGGGAAATACGGTAACTCACGGATAATTCACTTTGTCGGTCACGATTCACCAACTGGCACGATCATACTGCTGTAATAGAAGAATTGTAGAACGTTGAACGTAGCGTCCCACCACTAACAGCAGCAAACCGATACCAGCAACAGCCAATTGCCACTAAATGTAACATATATAATTCAAGACAATAGATAAAGGTGCATCTCTCTCTCTCTCTCTCTCTCTCTTCTTCTTCTTCCACCCCTCTCACCTTATCTCTCCCTCTTTCTTCTCCCTCTCTCTTCTTTTTTCCTTCCCCTTCTCTTTTTTTTTACTTTTTTATGTTATAAAGTTTTTTTCTACTGAATTAATCTTGTTATAAATTTTAAGAGATTGGTATTGATAAAATATAAATTATACTTTATACGAGTAGACATTGTGTTAAGGGATCTGTTCTTTATAGCCTCACTACTGAACTGGTGCAATAAGTCAGAGTAAAAAAATATATATTTATCTCATTCTAATTTATTGCACCAATTCAGCAGTGCAGCTATAAAGAACAGACTTATTGTGTAGCCAATAATTCAATAAGGTTGTGACTTTTTTATGTATAAATAAAGGACGTTTCTTTTATAGAAGGCAATAACTTTATTCAACAATATATTATAGATTATTAACCAACACTCGTATTATGTATTAACAAAAGAAAGAAAAATATACATAGTAATATGGTATATGGAAAGATATATATGGTTTAATATCTTAAACAAATTTATTGATTACCATGAATGACTTACATACATACACAATCGAATTCAAAGAAAGATATTTGAGTTTTTTGGATCTTCTTCTAACGATCAGAATGATGATAAGTTAGTCATTGATGGTTTTATAAAAAAAACGTTCTTGCGTAGATTTTTATCTTATTTCTCGAATAATGTTACAAAATAGGGACTATTTATGGGTTAATTAACAGGGTGTTATTATTGTCACATCCATACTTTCGTAAAAAAAATTTAGAGTATTAACATTTTGCTAGAAAATGGTTACTTTCTCAGATTAATTTTTAAGTAATCACAGAATAAATTTTTATTTAATTAATTTTAATTAATCTCAGAATATAAAGATTCTTAATAATAAAATAATAATAAATAAATCTGATAATAAGATTGACAGAAAACAAGAAAAGAATTTTATAGTTCTCCCTTTTATCAAAAATATTGTGAAATCAATACAATAGGATGCGATTGATAAATCTAGATTTTTTAGAGTACTGATAAACTAAATAAATTGATGACTATCCTAAATTGTAGAGTACTGATAGTCTAATTAAATTATCTAAATTTATTAAAACACAAAATAATAGAAAGCAAAATGATAGAATAATCACCTCAAGAATAAAGATTACAAGATTCTATGTGCCGCCACGTCATGTTAGAATTGTGAGGCGAGAAACGACACGCAGAAAATTCTTGCGTTATTATTTAAATAAATAAAAAGATATCTAAATAAAAGAACAGTCTAGATTGTTTTTAGAAGCACATCTTCAAAACATTTCGATAATTATCTTTTTTCCTAGACGATTAACAAATAACCGTAAAATAACACGTGATACTTATATCGGAAAAACACACGATTTGATAGCTATCGAAAAGAGTGATTTATATAGATAGTGTATCTCTTGTTAATCAATTCTCATAAAGATGCTGAATTACTTGATGGGACATACATTGACATTCTCAACGAGCTTGCTAATTCGTTCTATAAACATTACGTTTGAATAATTTTGTTTATCTTTTTGTTTATCTATATATTATACCGTCCTCTCATTTTATATTATACTTATATTATACTTAAATTCTCTTACGAACCGTTACTGAACAGAGGCAACCAATTAAACTACACATAATTTTATATTTTATCCAGCTGTAAGTTACTTTATTTTCCAGTTTTCTTAGTTCAAAAAAATTCTTACGATTAAATTATTTTGGTTTGTATAATTTTATTTTTTCCTCTGAGCAAGAGAGCGAAAAAAGTGATGTCTAAAGTCTGATGAATATAGGATCAATGCGGTATCAGTACAGCTCCAATAATTTTGCTTGCAAATATGTGTGCGAGTTGGTGTTATCGTGATGGAAGATGACGTCCTTCACCAATTCTGGACGCTTTTCGTAGATTACTACGTTCAATTTACACAAAGTATACATCCGAATCGGTTTGTTCTTCGGAAACACAGCTCGTAGAACACAATACCCTTCTATCAAAATTAAAACCTCGCTCAAGTAAAGCCCTGCCTTTGAAATGGTTTACCCCACGAATTTCTGCGCTCGACGTAGTCGTAGACGATCCATTTTTCATCGTCCGTTACCATTCGCTTTAGAAAAATCAAGAATTATTGTTGTTACCGTCTTAATGGCAACATTGTCTGTGCATGGTTTTTCGTAAAGGTGTTGGTTTCTTCTCTCAGATATACTGTTGAAAGTATAAGGAGAAAAGTTCGAATCGGTACATTTTGTATTAGACTTACAGTTCAAGAAGGATAATCGGTCAACAGATTCTTTTAGGTTTTTAAATAATTCTATGTTAGAAACATACTACACAAATTTTGCGGAAAATTTTGTGATTCAACGACGTTAATATGTACAGTTGAGATTGTAACTTGTTAGACACTGAAGATGACCTTATTACAGGTCGAAAAGTTTATCTTTTAAGTTTTTGATTGATTATAATTATACATATAGCATTATTGGTAATTGTACAGATAGAAGACAATCTCCTAGTATGACCTTGACCTTGATATATGTTATCAAAGTTACTCCACTGAGTGACCTTGATCTTGAAAAAAAATGGTCGTAATTCGTTCCAAAGTTATGAAGTATTAAATATCCATTCTCTATATTATGAAAATACGATACAATGCCAATATTATTCGATTGATATTTTGTTTACATTCTTTTTATGACTTTAACCTATATGAACAGAACAATTATAGACTTATTTCGAGCAGGGGGGTCGGGTGGGATGGATAACGTAACAATGCTTCCCTTACTTTTTAGTCACCCTGCGTTTACTAAAGAAAACACATAGTTGATTTGAAAAAAAAAATGTTGCCAAAAACTAAAAGTATGTACTTTGCAACATTTTTTTTTTCAAATCAACCATGTGTTGTCTTTACACCAATTGATTGAATTGATTGATCTCATTACTCTATGCAAAAAAGTATCAAGATAAGATTATCGAAAACTGAATGTTTTTCAAGATATTTTGTATTTTATGTCAAAATACTATATCTTTTAAGCCTCATAACTCAAAAAGTACTTTATGAAAAAATACTTGATTATTTTGTTACGTCCTGTAGACTCAACGATTTCTTTCTTTCTCAAGCAAATATAATCGTTGACTTAAGCAAACAGAATACTTATAAAACCGAAGGAAACGGTTGTCAATTAACGAGCTAAAATAATTGCTAAAATTGTGCCGAACGGTATCAGCTAAAGATAATGAATGATGAAATGAAGCGGATCTTTCAAATACAGTCGAAATCTAATTAATAAAACGCGAATTTCAAAAGACTTCAGATATTAAGAGGTCAGATATTAGGAAAGTATTTTGAAAGATCGGCAAATTAATTAATAAAACGCGATATGAAAGTTTGCGAGAGTCCTCAGATGTCAAAGGGTCACTAGATAAATAATTCGCCGAAATATCTAAGGATACTGATTCAGTACTGGGAAATAAAATTCTCAATTAGGGCTAAAATTCAGATTATCGACTATTGAGAATAAATGATGATCTGAAAGATGATCCGAATATAAAGCTCGTTAACGGAGAATCACCAACGGTCTCTTGAAATTTAAGATAGAAATAGTGATTTCCTAACAACTGACTCATTTCCGATAAAGATTACGCATCCCATAAATCATAACCCTATATTCCAGTACATCCTCCTCGAAGTCAAAAAACTTTTGTATAAAACATTTTTCTCTAAAATGCATTGTTCAAAAGATATTCTCGTGGACGGATTAAAATGGCCCACCGTGTACAATATTATTAATTATACAAAATAATTTGTAAAAAATAATTTAAGCTTGATACAATGAATTTTACAGAAATAATTTTTGTATTATACAGCCTTAACAGATGTCCCGAAGATGTCCCGAGGACGTCCCTGGGACGTCCCAGAAGATCTTGTGCTGTTTGGGTAATGTATTTTTCTATAATCGAAGCGTTAAATATCGAGGTAATAATAATCATATCTGATTGCTTAAACAATTAAGATACAATTGCTTCTAATTTAAGAAATAAATACTGTTAATTCAGAAAATCGTTTATATTATAACAATAAGAATACTATTACATTCTTAAAACATTTAAAATCTTGTGAAAATTATTCTGTAATAATAATAATAATAGTATAACATAGTAATATAATAGTGTAGTAAATATAATAATATAATAGTATAATTCAGTTTATAATAATAATAGTATAATAAATAATAAAGAGTCATAATATTATCACGGCGTTCTCTAACCTTTAAATCTTAGAAAAATTTCTGTAAACGTGTAATTGTAATGTATAATTGAATATTTATGCTATAGATAACGACGGCATTAGATGGCATTACTATTTTCTTTCATCCTAGAATTGTTTACACTCAGCGAAAGAATCATTTTTTAGAATTTTAGATTGATGTTAGATTAATATTGATAACTCTATATATCTTATGCATAGTTGAATTCGATGTTTTAATTTACAGTTACATAAATTACAGTTACATAATTTTGTTTAGAAATACCTTATCTTATTTCAAACTTACTTTGAGATACTTATTGTTAGACCCCGTACACACTAGTCGGTGTCACCATGACCGTGTGTATCGGTTCTTATTGCAATATTCTAGCCTTGAAGTATGATAACACAGCACAGAATTATTTAATACAAATTGTTTAATGAATTGTCTATTTCATTTGTACAAATTATTCTACTTTTTTATTTTAATTATAATTAAAAATTATAATTATAATTTTATTTTACTTATAATATCATGTTTGACATAGTTATATCAATAATTTGTACCTTTCGCAAATACATTTAATTAAATACGCACTAGTTTACATTTTCAAAATTATTTACTCAGAGAGCATCGCGTATAATCGACATATGATACGATCGAAAATAAAATATAACTAAGGATCATGTGGTGAAATGGCTCTTGACTAATTTTCCTATTAACTGGAGCATCTGGAAAGTTTTGTTTGGTTGCACCCTTTGCCTTAGCAAATAATATAAAATTCCCTTAGAAATAAATAAGATGACGAAAAGGGCGAGTATATCCACCCAGAAATTGGGAGGTGTATCTATACCTGAAATATAGACAAATTTGCATAAACATTTCAAACATTTATAAGTTACCACCGAAATATGAAGCTTATGGAAAATTATTAGTACAGAATACACGCGCGATGTGCAACATCTGCTGGAATGGATACTAAGAGATTGGACCATCGACATACATGAACGGAGTTTCCTGAGAAATAAAATTCGTAAAGGGAGAACATATGAACTTCGGTTAATCCCGTCAGAGTGGTTCAACTATGTTCGACCGGTCCAGAAGAGAAACGCGGAAAGGGGAGAGAGAGAGAGAGAGAGAGAGGGAGGAGGGAGAGAGAGCTGATGGAACTAAGTTCATGTGTTCTCCCTTATTGCAAATTTCTTTCTCGTTTTAATTCGTAATTAGTGTGTATGTCTATAATTTGAATCGATCACATGATCTTCATGAAGATTAGTAGGTTTGTACCTATGAGTCGCATGACTTCCTTAGGGGAGCTGAAATGACAGTAAATCTCTTCCGTTGGGCAAGGCAATCTCTGTCTACCATAACCGTACATAGCCGTCATCAGAGCCTCTAATCCATACCGAATATAACTCATGTACATGGGAATTGTCCGGTAGAGTGGTCGAGGATCGGTTGATTCACCGAAATCTTGCACCGCGACTAACATCAAAGGACAAGTTAACGCGGGTCCGGTGAATATACTATTCTGTAAAAAGACAATACAGATTATTTATCGATCTTAGGAAAGGTTTTCCTTTTCTTTTGCGCTGTACTCGCAATGTAATCTTGAACATACCACGACATTAAACACGCTGGCAATGTTATGTGCTATACTGTCTGCGATGAAAGCACACACGAAGCAAGTACCGAAAAACATGGAACATCTTTGCAACTCCAGAGGTTGCCCCGTAATAAAGTAGACTAATACAAGATATAAAATTGCGAAGAATATCTGAAAAAATACCAAGAATGACTTTTAATACGTTTGGATAAATAAACAGATCAGGATCAAGCAAAACTAATGTAAAATAATAAGATGTAATCTCTTTGCTAAGGAGTTTAAGTTCTTTTCATGAAAACTAAACAAAACTAGGAGTTATAGTTCAATACGGGACAATTTTTCTCCAGGAAACTAAGATTCAATTCAAAGATTATCAAAGAAAAAAAATCTTTTTATAAAATATATATAAAATATATATAATACTGTATAAAAGACAAATTGTAGAAGACAAATTTACAGAGAACCAACCTGCAAAGGTATATTCACTACTGTTAAAGCCCAATAATATGCGCTAAGATCGTACCATCTATTGAAGTGTTCCCGTTTCATTATTTGAATTTCCAAAGGAACTACAACGAGAAAGTAATGAATAAAGAGATATAATATTGAGTTGATATCTTTAAAAATAATATCTTAATTTTATCATTTCTATGTTTGTATGAATCGTGTCTTTAAGAAGAGATTTAGTTTTTTAATAAAATTATGGCGATTAACTTTAAATGAGTATCAAATCGTGTTATTCTTTTTGATTATATGACGAAGGCATTTTTTTATTAAGATTTCCATATCAAGAAAATATTCGCGAATATAATATTGATAGGTAAAATTTTGATCAGCCAGATCAATTAATTTTTATTTTCTTATACTCTAATTTTCTACATGCAAAGAGAAAGAAAGAGAGAGAGAGAAGAATTTTTCCTTACAATGCAGCAGCACTGGTAGCAAAGGAATATACAGAAACACTATTATACATGCAAAGCAAAAGCCAAAGTTAAAGAGAGCTTTGGAGCCGTCGTTGCCCATGTTCAAAAATAATCCACCGATGACTAGCCCCAAAAAGATGTGTAACAATATTTTCAGGTACATATAATTCTGTGAACACAAAGAAAAATATGTTTATCTTTATGCACGATTGATTTCCTCCTGGCTAGATAATAACTTTATTAGCTCTCTTATAGAGAATGTTTATGTATTTTATTTCCATCTACACCTATACAGCTTCAAAAATGTATTATTGCTTACGTTATTAAATTCTTTATAATACAATCATTTAATTTATTTAGCTACTAATCTTAGTAAAACAAAATAATAGTAATGTACTAGTAGTTAGCAGATTTATGTAAAATATTGTGTCAAACAAGTATCACATTACATTTATACTAAAGTCATGTTCTGCCAGTAATCGACATAATCTGACAGTAAGTTGCCAATAGAAATCAAACAGAATCCTCCATAATATTTAAATGGATATAAAGTGGCCATTTAAATAAATCTAGAGGGTAAATAGGCCAAATATATAAAGAACGAGCTAACAATTAGACAGAGTTGGGAAAGTTACTTTATAAAAGTAATTCGTTACCGTTCCTCGTTACTGATTGAAAAAATAACTCGTTATACCGTTATCTAAAAAAATAATGAGTTGTTACTTTGTCGTTACTTTTTTCTCACATTCATATAATATTGAATTTAAAAATTAATTTTTACAATAAATATAAATAAAAATTATAAGAAAATAGAAGATAGAATTATATCTTCTAAAAAATTAGGTTTAAAATTTGATATATAGTAGATATACTTTATATATTACTGTATAACTATATTAGATATATATTAAACACATATATAATTGATTTGAAGTTAATATTACTTATTTCGTTTCTTTTATTTTAGTAGTAAAACTCGAATTTAATTCTTTATTTACATTTTAATTTATTTAGTAATGACGTATTGTTATTTGATTTAAACAAAAATCGACTAAGCCGATCGTTTATTGCCCTCGAGAATTATATCGAAAAATCAAGCATGTATCTAAGGTAAGCCAAAGTAACGATGAAAGTAACTATTAAAATCGTTGCCGTTACTGACAAACTGCCTTATGCCCATTACTGCCCATTTGTTACTAAAAAAAAGTTACTTTAACGGTAACGGTGTTACAAGTAACGCATTACTTCCCAATTCTGTAATTAGATGATGCTAAAATTATAAAATTAAAAATAACGAATTTATTATAGATAAAAACACAAGTAACTGTTTCGACTTCACGGAGTCTTCATCAGCACGCAAAAAGAATATTTAACTTAACTATACATAATTAAACTCTTCTGTCAGAGCTCCGTGGATCAACATATTTTCGCCATCCAACAAGCAATAAGTCTTTGTATCGACGTTTTATAATTTGACCACAACTGTTTTTAATAAGGTAATCGAAATGTGATTTGTATATGCAAATTCACAATTGTTAATAAGCTTAAACAGAATGTTTGGTTTTCATAGTGGAATCATGAATTGATAGCGATAATTTTATAGTCATATAATGACAGAAGAGTTTAATTATGTATATTTAAGTAAAATGTTTTTTTGCGTGCTGATAAAGACTCCGTGAAGTCAAACCGGTCACTTGTGTTTTTATCTATAATAAATTCGTTATTTTTAATTTTATAATTTTAACATCATCTAATTGTTAGCTCGTTCTTTACATATTTGGCCTGTTTACTATCTAGATTTGTTATTATATACAACGAACGTATTATATTTTCTAACATTTAAATAAATATATCGTTACGAAATGGCAGATTTTTTTCTGCTAAAATTCTATCGATAAAGTTTAAAACGGATACTTTGTAAAATTCATTTTCCACAAATTTGACACAATCTGGAAATACAAAATATGGTAATCTTACTCTGTTTCGATAAAACTGCAGTATCATTCTCTTTACTAGCGTATTGAATTGATAAATCCATGAAGTTTTCGGGTTCCTTTTGTCAAGTTCAAACTCACTTTTCGATCGAAAAATCGGAAGTAGTGGTAGCTTCGTGTTTACATACGTGACCATCCGTTCAATCAAATCGAAACCAAATTCCCCTGACGAAATCTCTATTACTGAAACGAATATTCGGTGTTAATGTAATTTTATTAATATAATTTTGTTTATATCTAAATTTCACAAACAACGCACGCACACACGCACGCACGCACGCACGCACACACACACACACACACACACACACACACACACACACACACACACACACAAACACCCACCCAGCTTTTCGGGATTTTTGGACCACTGTGGTGTAGCACATCAGAATAGAAAGTTATAGCTGATGAAAAATTATCAAAATAACCATTTTTTGCACATTCTACTGAGTTTTTCTCAAACTTCTGACGTACTAGGAAAATTCTATGGACTATATTTCAATTCAGCACAAAAAGATTTAGAAGAAATGATAGATTTCAAACTAGGGCTACAAATCTTGTCGAACAGTGTTATTAATTCTTAATTCTTTTAAATTCCATTGTATTATTTATGAAAAGAGATCTCGAAGCTGAATAGAATAAAAATGTTTTTGATCGAATTGAACTACGTAAATTCTTACTTAATTAATTTTTAAAAATTATAAATTATTAATTCTCTTCTAAATAAATAAAAACGGGAGGCCAGAACGAGTGAATAAGATAAGACAATACAAAGTAATAAAAATAAACAATTTAATGAGTTAAAGTTTAAACGGCTCACAGAACCTTCATTAGTAAAACTCAAATTACTTTGTATCGTCTTATTTTACTACTCGCTCGTTCTGGCCTTCCGTTTATGTTTATCTTGATTTCAACAAGCTTACATATTTTGTTATTTTAATTCTTCTTCTAATCTTTTATACATTATTTATGAAAAAAAATTTTGGAGTTCGACAAAATTAAATTTCGATAGAATTTTTTTATCAAAATCGATTTACATATAAATTCTTAATTAATTAATTTAATTTTAAATTATTAATTAATTTCTAATTTTTTAAATTAATTATTAATTCTTAATTATATAATTCTCCTCTCCTTTGCATTATTTATGAAAAAAACATTTTGGAACTCTAGATAACGCTTTTTTAGTCTACATTGCTCAACGACGCAAATAAACTATACGTGTATCATCAGTAATTTTTAGTAATAATTTAATATAACTGATGACTACATTTCCAGCACTATCTTGGACGCATTGCATCGCGAGGCGAGAAACGTGATTGCATAGGGTCCTCGTATGCGAGATTATGTGTGTACTCACTGAAGTCCGCTGGATTGTATTGTTTCGGACATTCTAGGCCTATGTTTCGCAAGAAAGGTACCATATTGCTTGAGGTGTCTCTGTAAACGCATTGTCCGTCAGCTATGACATAGACGTGGTCGAATTTCTTGAATGTGCTTGCGCTGGGCGTGTGCACCGAGCATATGATAGTCCGCCCGAAATGTGCCAGCCTCTGGAGAACATCAACGCACTGAGCAGAGGAGAGCTCGTCCAAGCCACTGGAAAAAAGATTTCTTTTTAATGTTAATATGCTTTATGATGATAGTACGCTCCGAAAGCGAAGTCTGACGGCATCTCCGCTCGAAACTTCTTCGTTGTCGTTAAAAGCACGCAATTAGAACGAGCATAAAAGTCTGAGTGAGCTGTGTTAAAACATTTACTGCGAGCAATAAAATGTAAATCATAACAGTTTAGTTTACTTGTTTCTTATGCACTCTTATCGTTATCTGTTATCTTACAGTCATTTTATATATACATATTTTAAAGTTATACATATACATATGTATATTATTGTGTTATATATATTATAATTATGATACAAAGTGACATATATAGTCTTCTTATGAATGAAAGATTATTGAAATGAAGTAATTAAAAGAAAATTAATTTATCAGTGTAATTAAGACTTACGTAGTCGGTTCGTCGAGGAAAATAACAGGTGGATTATTTACAAGTTCAAGTGCGATGGTCAGCCTCTTTCTTTCACCACCGGAAAGTCTGTTTGTGATTGTATTTCGCGTCCCGGTTAATCTAAGAGTACTTAGGATCTCATCTATCTGAAATCACAATTGTTGGTATTCTGTGAAATGTATTTTTGTAACTTATTTTACATGCGATTTGTGGAATAAAGAAGGTGCTTTTATTCTGATCACTCGATGAAAATTTACTGAAAATATATTGAACTGTCGGATGCATGTTTTATATTTATTTATAAAGTAAAAAGAAGAACCTTTATGAATAATCTACTGCGATTATTTATTTGTGGATACGATTTATGGAAAATTTTTTCCATAAATGCCTCCTTCCTTTTCTGATTGTGATTCTCTAGGAATTTTATTACGCGAGTTGTAAAAACCTTTATATAACTCACAATAGTATTGTTTTTTTATAACATTCATATTTAAAATAAGTTTGTGTCAGATGAATTATTGAAATTAAACTATGTTATTATCACACACAGTACACAATCATAGTATCAAAAAAAAATTTTAATCGTAGACAAAAGAAGGAGAGATATGTAGTTAGATTTGTTTTACATTAAAATAGCTGGTATTACTTAATATTAAATATATACGATTCAATCATTAACCGCTTTTTAAGATATTTGTCTGTTAGGATACATTTATCGAAATGTCATTTATTTTATAGAAGTACAGTTTGTATTTTACTTTCTCTCTTCAAATTTCAAACCATTTTATTATTATAATATATAGAAAAAAATTGCATGTTTTTATGACGATTTAAAAAATCTTTTGTCGCTTGTCACTTCTAGCTTTACGAAATAATAGATGCGTTAATTTTCTTAATCCTTTGTGTTTTAAAACTATTTGTTCTTCATTCGTCTTTCAGTATACACTATAAAAGACTGAGATCTCTACTTACAACGACGTTTTTCTCGGATCTCAATTTTCTTTTGCCGAGCTTTAAATCGGTGGCGAAGGACATTGCTTCGAAAACTGTGAGATTTGGTTGGGTGAGATCGTTTTGCATGATGTAACACGATAACTTCTTGAATTCATGCATGTCCCGCGGTTGCCCATTAATATTTATCGAGCCACCTATATCCGTGCATCTACAACGGAGCAACTTTATTTGTATATGGAAAGAGAAAAAAACATCGCACCGAAAAGTTTTTTGCTTGCCGCTTTCAGTTTTACATTACAGTTTAATGGAACACATTTAATATCATTATTCACACAGATGTGCCACATTCTGAGATCAATGATCGTTGAAGTTCACTATAAAACTTTTCGTGGAATTTCACATAGTGTTTAGACAAAATTTCTCACATGAATTCTGACACATATAACTCAATAATAAATCCAAACTAGAATATCTGACTACATATATAATCGGATATTCTCGCTTGGATTTATTTTATATATATATATATATATATATATATATATATATATATATAACGATATTATATATACAATATGTGTATATAAAACGATGTGTTAAATATTTTCAATAATATTTTTATCGATAAAATCGTTAAATGTAGATCACTAAAAAATAAATCATGTATTCTGTTTATTTTTTTATTTATGTTTATTTATTGATTTTATCAATTATATTTATTGATTTTACCAATTATTTCGCGGTTACATAAAATGGTTTTTTATGTAACTGCGGAATAATTGAATATTATGCAAAGGCTGATTTCTCATCGACATTTAATTGAACTTCAGCTCGGTTAACAATGAGAGGAAAATAATAAAACTAGCCAATTTAATTGGCTACGTGATGAATTATCCGTGATTATCATACGGACTTGTATCCTGCGAGAATGTTAAGTAGCGTCGATTTTCCAGCACCGGAAGGACCCAGAATCGCCGTCAGCTCGCCCGACTTGAACTGCCCGCTAAGTCCTTTCAGAAGCATCTTCGATTCTGTAAATTTACAAAAAAGTTAAGTAGTACTTTACGTGCAAATAAAAATAATTTTTTTGTAATTGACCCATCAGAAACATTTGATGTATAAGACAATGTGCTGCCGGGTGAAGGACGAAGATGATTATCAAGAAAGAGTTTACCAAAACAATAAAAACTATACTAATACGACTTTTTTGGTAACTGCGGAATAATTGAATATTATGCAAAGGCTGATTTCTCATCGACATTTAATTGAACTTCAGCTCGTTAACAATGAGAAGAAAATAATAAAACTAGCCAATTTAATTGGCTACGTGATGAATTATCCGTGATTATCATACGGACTTTGGTAACATTTTTTAATATCAGCTATAAATAAAAGATAATTACTAACAGAGTTTATTAGTAAGATTGTATAGATGGTGATGTATGTGTCATCGCTATGACTTCACATAAGACGAGTTAAGCTAAAAAAAGGACTTTGAGCTCTCATTCGTAATACTATCCATATCAGTTATCACCCTGTTACAAAGACATAAAGTATCTTCTGCTTTATCATTGTTAAGCATGTCACTGAAATTTTGTATTAAAAACAAAAATTTAATTCTGAATAATTTATTCGCTAATTGATTAAAACTTAAGTATTTGTGATATATAAAGTAGTGCAAACAGGCAAATTTTCTAACGTGAAATTTAATATTATTCAGAGGAATGGTTTAAAATGTAGATTACATTTAATTGTGTGAGTGAATTCATGACTTTGCTCGTTATTGACCATCAGAATAAAAGGTTATACAAGAACAATTATACAAGAACATATTAGCATATATTTCTCAATTATCTTCTATTATTCCTCACACATGTACAGATATACTTGTGCTTTGATTTGTGATAGTATATAATTAAGTAAGTTACAAAAAAAATGAGGAAATATGACATATTTACATTTCCGCATAGTACGATAATTTATAATTATGCATATAAAAATGAGATAATTTATAATTATGATAAAAGTGATGATGTGAGTAATAAACTGAAATAAACGGGAGTAAAAAAAAATTCCGTTTGAGCTACTTTAAATAAATGTGCTTTTTTACTGTCGGCATTCAAGTAATTCGCCTCACTTATTTCATTTCACTCGCCAGATCGTTTTATTAAACAATTGACATAATGATATACCGTTGAGCCCTCATTATTTTTATTTCGTGCATATAAGTTCTTAAAATGACAACATCTATATAGAAGTCAAACTGGAAAAAAGAAGATGTGTAGTCAACCGATGCTCATAATTAATTAGTCGTTCAGTGGCGAGAATGAATCGAGTCGTTGAGGTTGAAATTGTAAGTAATCAAAGTATAATGCGATATAATCGAATATCAAGTTGCGAATTAATGACTTAACAATAATAGAAGTATTACTTTTTTCGAGAAGATTAATTTGATTTTCAGCCATAACTCCATTATAATTTACGATACATCATACAAATTCGCGTGAAGAGTCAAAAACCACTGTAGAACTATATATAAACTTCTAATTTTTTACACGAAGCAAAGTCTATCCCCCATTCCTGCTTTTTTTAGATGAACCTACTTCCATCGTCATACAATTCCATGTGGGTTTTTGACTTCCCACGTGAAGCGAAGTCCACTCCTCTCCCTTTCTTTCGGAACGAAATTTCATCATCCCACGTGTTTCCGACTTTCCATATGAAGCAAAGTCCAACCCTCGTTACTTTTTTACTAATTGAATGATAAGAAAAGTCAATAAGAGGTCTAGGTCAATTGGGATGGGTTGTACAGATAAATATATAAATAATATAAATTTATAAATATAATCATTTATAAATCATTTATATATCATTTATAAATAAATCAATTAAATAAATAAATTTATTTAATTGATTTTTATCGATCGACCTTGGAACAGGAAAAAGAAAATGAGCAAATAAGCAAAAATTAAAAAGAAAATTTAGAAACTTTAATTACTTATAACTTTTCAACGAATTACGATCAACAAGTGATTGAAGGTCGATTCAGAATGAAGATTTTGACAATATATGTAAAAATTAGTGAAGTTACCTTTTTTCTAGACTGTTCTTTTTTTTAAATAATTTTTTTGTATATAATATATTTTATCCGTAAGCATATTTTATCACATTAAATTGTTGTTAGTTTTTTGTTTGCCATGATAAAAATACTGAGGAAAAATATTTTTGTCTATTTAGCAAAAGAAAAAATCATAGAGCCCAAGCTTACACATAAATAGGCAATATAATTACAGTCACTAATCACATATTTTTCATAATAATCGTTTATAAAACCACATGACGCAAGAGTTATATAACTTGTTTTTATTCACTTTTTTTCACAACACAGTCGAAGTTTCACGAAGTACGTCAGTACGGCGGAAACACATATATAATGTGATTTACAATGAGATTTTAAGACGTAAGACTTAAATTTTAAACCGAACTGTTTTTTTTTTACCAATCAAAGTTCGGTTTAAAAATGTAAGAAGAATAATTGACTATGATATAACCAATATTTAAATTTCAAAATTTGGCAAAATATATATTGTTATAATGCGAATATATTATATATATTTCTAATAAAACAATCAATTGAAATGTGTCATTAATTGTAACTTATGAAAATCTTCTAACAGATTACATTATTTTTTTTAGATCGTTATTTCATCTCTCTCATTTTTATGACATTCATAAAAGTGTGATAAATATTCATATAAATATTCTTAAAAGTGATAAATAAATGCAATACTACAAGAAAAGACTATAAGTAAAGACATTATTTTTTATATTTTAAAAGAGTTAAAATAAATGTCTTGGCAAACACAAGAAAATCCACAATAATCTGGGAATTATAAACAATTAAAGTTAATTGTTGGCGAGTAGAATTTACGCATTTTGAGCGGCAATTATATGTATACGTATAGACACTTCAATCATTCCAGTAATTTTTTTTTACGATTAATTTAGTTGACGTTATTTATGATTGATATTTATGTGCAATCTCTTGATTGTGATACGATATATTGTGATTTTGACGCATCTTCCCGAACGTTATTTCCAGTATATCCAACTATATTTCGAAGTATAGTTGGATATTTCCTGATCTTGAATTTTTGTACCTTGGCTTAGTATTGAGATAAATTACAATTAATTATTAATAACAATTTTTTAAAATTAAAATAATATTTAAATTTTTTAATTTTTATGTAATATTTAAATTTTGAATTTTTATATCTATATATTTTGTGAAACATACAGACATATATAAAATCAGCCTAAACATGAAATACAGTACTTTGTAATAATGTACATTTAAGTTACATTATTATACATTTGTTATAGTAGTTTTAACTTAAAAAAGCTCGTTATTTTAACAATATACACATTTATCAGCATTAAAAAATATATATTTATAACTTCAAAACTATATTTTGCATTTGAGGCCAGTTTTATGTGAGCCACGTTTCAATAATATATTTTTTGTTTCAAATTATTTATTATAAATAATTGACATTATTATTTTCTAATTATTTGACATTATTATTTTCTAGTTGCGCAATTTATTCATTTTTTATTATTTTTATATTATTATATTATTTTATTTATTTATTTATTTTTAATATTTTATTATTTATTTATTATTATTTTCTAATTAATTGACATTATTATTTTTTAGTTCGCGTAATTTATTTATTTTTTATTGCAACTTCATGATACCTATGTAGTTAAGACGTAGTTGTAATGATGTAGTCCTATAATAAAATGAACGCAATCTTGTTCTTACTTCCTGATTGGTCGATTGTTAGGTCCGCCATGTTAGGTCCGCAAGATTTCACGTAACCCATGTGTTGTGTTGCTTATATACAATGTAAATAAATGCACACTTAATTAGACAATAATAATAAATAAATAATAATCACGGTAAGTAAACATGTTTTTTTTTTTTGTTAAATAAATAAACTTTATACTAATATTGTGAGATCCTTATTTGTGTTCAATAGTATACATATATGCAACCTAAGCTCTTCATTTGTGTATCGAATTCTCATCATAATTCATTTTTTGTTTATTTTATGGACCTAAGATGGCGACGGTTGGCAAGGTGGAGGTAGAGTTCGCGCTTCTCTTATTATAGGACTCTAGTTAATGATACGTAGTTCATGATACGTAGTTATGTCTCCTTAAATTTGCAGTTATTGATATTTATGTTTTTCTTAATATAATCTTCCACAATTGTAATTAATAACTAGTAGTAAGAACAGTAGTAAGAAATTTTAAGCGTAAATAAGCCATTTACATAAGTGATGCGTTCGGAGAATTAAAAGTTCTAAATTTAACGAATTGAGAGTAGATCAAGTGAAGGTTACTATATTTGTCAGAGAAACATCGGGAACATTATTCCTGTATGTGTATAGAAAGTGAGATGTTGCAAATTGTAATTACATTATGAATTTTTATTGCAATCCAAGAAATTTCATGACGTTTTATTGGAAATTGTGAAAATTTCTTATAAAAAGAAGCAATATTTTTGCGAATCCAATTCCGTCACGTATGAATGTGACTTTTAGCGTGAAAAACATTTCCTAATTACTGCGTCTCAAATTTACGAGTTGAAAAACTGCCACACAAGTGTGTATCAATATATTTTTGTCAAAGTGATAGATTCGATTCTATGTTCCACAGGACGCGAAATAATTTTTCACTCATCATTGTGGTATTGTTATGGTAATTTTTACGTGACATCTAATTAGACGTCGAGAGAGAAAAATCATTGCCTTAAGGTACATCTCGTCATTACTTCATCATCATTGCCCGTAGTTAACTTCATGCTCCGTTACACGCGTCGTTGCGCGAAGATGCTCACATTAGCAAGATTATTCTCGTGAAATGATCTTGACATAAATTACATCACACGTAACATGTAATGTGTAAGCTGCAGCAAGTGTAGCGTATAGCAAGAGAATTAATCAACATTGCGGAAAAGGAGAGGTAATAAAAAAAGTGAATACCTAGGCATTAATTTTTCTACTATTTCTGAAAGGTGGAATCTTCGGGAAGAAAAACAACTCTTGAGAATAAGAAGAAGAGAATAAGTTGAATGGGAGACAAATAAAAATTTATATTCTTTGCTCGAGCAAGCGGAATATTCGAAATTACATAGTACGTGCCTTGAATTTACAACGTAGGTATCTAATTCCTTCTTCTAAATCAATCCCTCAACGAAGTCTACGCAGTAATTGTATGCAGTAACTACGTAGTTTATTATTTGTGATCACGAACAGGAAAAATCTGTTTTTTTATAAATATACTCAAGGAAAATGAAAAGATGTAAAAAACGCAAGCTACTGTAGAAAAAACATGACAATTTGATCGCAAAGTAAACAGAATGTAGAACAAAAGAAAACAAAACTTAAATATGCAGATTGTAATATAAAATGTAAAAATAAACAAATGTAAAAATGAAATGTAAAAATAAACAGAATCCAAAAGAATATTAGTATAAATCAATCTATATTGTATAATGAAATTCGATAAAATGACGAAGAATAAACGAAATGAAGAGAAAGAGAAAGATTTTATGTCAAGAGATAACGAGATTAATTGTAGTATAGAAAAAAACGTCTAGGAAAAAAATTGTTATTTTAGTATCTTTTCTATTATCATTCTTCGTGGATTAAATTCGATTACATTGTTTAAAGAAAAATTTTATTATAGATTTGAAAATAACGCGGTCGTGGAAATGAACCGTTTCAGTTGATCTTTTGACTTTTATATTCAAGGGAATGTGATAAGGGAATGTGATGAGTCAAAACAATACATAATGATACATAATGAAAGTATCTCAAAGCTGCAATTCTTTTCTTTGTACGAGTTAAGATGACTCGTACATAATAAATTACTTGATATTTTACCGGAATAAATGAGCCTTCTTATCTTGTTGGTAATAATTTTACACAACATATATATGCTATAAAAACGATTAACAACTTCATTAATTCTCATCAATTAACCTACAAGAAATAAGTCAAATACTAAATATGAGAGAAATATATGAATTTAATACTGAATTAATATTAAATTAATATTAATATTAATATTAATTAATATTAATATTAATCAACAATAAACAATTAATACATTCTTGACCGTGAGTTACTAAATAGTAAGAGGTGAATTTTAACTCGCCTTTTACAGTCAAACCTGGATCTTTTGGTTAATCAATGATCTGCGCAATCGCAGTACACAATTAAATATAAGATGCGTGTCGACACTGTCGAACTTTTAAACGCAAACATAGTCACCAACTTAAAATCAATTCGATTTTAAATGTTAGTGTTGATAAGACTCCCCATCCTCTACAAATAAATAATTTATTGCAAAAAATATTACCTCAGCTAGGATTCGAACTTGGAACTCCCCCATTCCGTGTGGGGGTACCAATTTGACTACCAAGGCATGTGATAATATTTATCGCAATAACAAGTACACATTGTGAGAACGTCTTATTTCGGCGACAATTAAATTGTGTACTGCGATTGCGCAGATCATTGATTAGCCAAAAGATCCAGGTTTCGTAAAAGGCGAGTTAAAATTCACCTCTTAATATTAATCAATTTCGATAAGCACCATTTGAACCTCTAATTGGATTATCATATTCGTCTTTCCATTAGATTTCATATCTTATCTTCATGATTTCTGCAAACAAACTTGGTCAAACTACGGTCTATGAATTATCAGGAATCCGATTGTAAATGTATAATAATTCACGATATCGCAAAAAGTCTTAGAAGATACAAAAACTTTGCTATTTAACATGACTCAAAATATTTTTGATGAGGTGAGACAAAAACGCAATTAAAGATCAACATATTATCTTTATAGTAGTCAAAATAATATATAGACGCCACTTGTTTAGATATAGCGTTAACGCTTACAACAAATTGCAAAAATGTATGTTAACATTCCTTTTTTCGACACGGTTGAAAAAACGTGGAGTATTATTTGTGTGTCTACTTCTTTATACAATACATCTTTTTGTATGCATATGTCGAAAAAACGAAAAACATTATCACGTCTCTGCCCGTAAAGTTTTATATACTTTATATTTTTGGTATAAAGATATAACCCGGGAGAAAAAAATGATTTACATCTGCGTTAAACTAGACTTAAGTTGATCATTAATTATTGACGATGATCAACTTTACGATGTCTGAGCAAATATATTTTTAACAAAAATTTTATTTAACAGTCAAAAATAATTTTTTTAGCATATTAGGACTTTTATTTCCCCATGAATAACATAGAGATATGCAATTAATTAACAATTAAAGGATGAAAGATTGTACAAAGTGAAAATTTGATCACATCAATTCAAATCTAAGTTTAATCTAAACAGATCTAAATTATTTTTTTCCAGGTAGGTACATGTAGGTATATGCTCCTATATTTTTTTATATGTATATTTTTTGTAAGATTTATGAAGTTTATTAAGAGAAATCAAGAAAACAGCGAACAACGTGTGCGTTTCTTCTGCGAAGCATGACTTGAAATACATTTACAATGTAAATTATGATTGACTTTCGTTTTATCAAGGATGCCGTTTGTTCGCCATCGATGCTTGTAATGAGACGACTTTTGTTTTGACGATTTTTGCAATTGTAATCAAGCAATTCTTTGCTTGTTTTTTAAAAGGTGATAATAATCAAAATCCTATAAATATGTAATGTAAATAAATATATAATTTTGACTTTCAAAAGTATTCCGAATTTTTAAGACTTGTTGATCCATCATGATCATTAATTCATAGACTGTAATGGATAGCAAAGGTAATCAGATAATTATTTATTTTCAGAAGAAATATTTTTTAAAATAAAATAATTTAAAAAGAGTGGTAAAGAGAGAGAGAAGCTTGAGTTAATATACTTCAGAAAATTACTTTTTGTTCTCGATGTTTCGATGATCGATGTTTCATTGATAATTAAAATATTGCAAATAATGTGCTTCAATTTTAAGTAAATTATTAAAATAAGATGTATTCTCTAATGTAGAAATATTTTGCATTGCAAATTGAAATTAATACTTCACTATATTATATTCGAACAACCTATAATTATTAGATTAATTGGCAGACTGCGATCTGTAATTATAGTTTGATGCTATACAACACTTACTATGTGATACGTCTCTCAATTACACATCACTCATATACTTCAATCAGTACATTGATGAAAACGTTTATTAAAAAATAAATAAAATATTAGTAAAGTAATATTTTATCATTATACAATTGTGATGAGATAATTTGTAAGAGTTACAAAATATAATTTTAAGCAATTGATATTTACAAAAAATATTATTATTTTGAAAACGCCCGCACGGAATGGGGGAGTTCCAAGTTCGAATCCTGGCTGAGGTAATATTTTTCGCAATAAATTATTTATATGTAGGGGATGGGGGGTTTTATTAGCACCAACATTTGGAATCAAGTTGATTTTATGTTGGTGATTTGCGTTTCAAGTTCGACAGTGTCGACGCGCATCTTGTATTTAATTTCATACTGCGATTGCGCAGATCATTGATTGGCAAAAAAGATCCAGGCTCGACCGTAAAAAGGCAAATTGAAGTTTATTTTCTTATTTATTCTATTTAGTAATACGCGGTCAAGAACGTATTAATTGTTGTTATTTTGAAAATATTATTTAATTAAATTATATAATGAGATATAAATATAGTAATTTGACAGATGTTGTATGAAAGAAGAGACATTTTGCACTCCCCTACAAGACAAGAATGGATTACACATGTGTATTGGTAGGCCCGTCAGTTGACGGTACTTACCACCTAGTAATTTCATCGATATAAAAAAAATTTATGTAAAAGAATACTACATGCAGAAATGTTACTGTGAGAGCGTACAAATTGCCAAATGTTATTTTTTTTTATTAGAATATATATATTTTTTTGGTATATGTAAAGATATTGATAAACATAGCGTTTCGGAAAGTGTTTCGTATAACCAATGTGTTTTTATCGGAAATAAATGTTCTAATGATATAATAAATGTAATGAATGTAATTAACGTAATCAAATGTTTCAATTAACATTTACAGTATAATAAATCTGACATTGTTACAGGAGGGCACAAAACACAATATAGCTTTGCATAAAACACATTCTACAACGATTTTCTTACAGATTGCATAATGAATCGATAAGCGTTTATTTCATAACTTTCTGTTCATTTTTATCATCAGTAAGTATGTAAAAACAATCAACGAATACTTGATTTCTAGAAAAAGGAGACTGCATCGTATTTAGTCCACACGCGAATTATCTCGGCTTAAAGCAGTTTGAGACTTTTATCATTAATTATTAATCATTGTTAAAATGTAATTGGTTACCAAATTTCCTTAAAAAGAGAAAATACTATGTTGTCATTGTAGAAGACTACATTGTTTCTATCTTGCAGGAACGAAGGAGCACTGCGAAGGAACTATTTCAGTTTCAAGTTTATTATATAAGTTTATTATATAAATTTATTTAACGTGAGACTTTTTTTATCGTTAATTATATTAATCATATTAATTATATTAATTTTGAATTAATTATCAGATTCCCAAAAAGAGAAGATTACGATCGCGTCGCAAAGTCATCTATTCCGAATTACTGAAACTATTCTGATTTAAATTATTAAATAACAAATACGAATTGACTTATTGTCGCCAGTGGTAAGTAACAAAGTAACATGTAATTGTAATTGTTTATTCGAATAAAATTTGCCAATTGGATCGACAAGAAGAGGTATTATTTTGATTAAATAACACTTGAAACTTTTATCATTAATTATACTAATCGCATACTAATCTTAAAAATGATTTGTTACCTTTCCGCGTGCTCGGAACTGAATATGTCACATCGTTGAATTCAATGTCCACCGCAGCCATTTTAGAAAAATATGATATACATTTTTCGTTGCTATTGTTGGCATCTTTCGCGCTCTTGTGAATGCCTCTATCGGCTCCATTTACGTTTTCTGGAGTAAGATCCATGACGATTTTCCCACACCGGAGTTCTCGAGAATGGTTTATCCTCAACTGGCTATCATTACGCGATATTTTTATCCGCAGTGCAACGAGTCGTCGGCATCGGTGGCGGGAATATGATGCGGGCAAAAAGAAATAATTCCAACTGAAACTAAACGGAAAAATGAGTGTTTATATGTATATAATAATGTATAATAATGTAAATCAAAAGAAGAAGAAAAGAGAGAAAAAAATCAAAAGTTTCGCACACCCGAAAATGTCAATCACACAATATCAATTACACAATATTTTCAAAATTGAGTAAAAAATTGATAATTATGTATTATATAATAAGGCCTTTTCCGAATTTTATTATTTTTTTTAAGTTTTTTTGTAAAAATCTATGTTGTGTCTCCTACATATGTATATCTTGTGTCTATAAATAACATTCTATTCACAAAAATTATTTTAAGCTTACGATCTCTAACATTTATTTATTTGTCTCATAAAGTTTTTAAAGATCACTAAAAAAATTAGTAGGTTATTTTTCGGACTCTCCCAACTGATTATCACATAACATCAATTTTTAATTAACAAAATTTTTAATTAACAAAAAGAACTTATAAAAAAGTATTAAAATTTGGAAAAGGCCTTATTGTACATAATTACAAAAAATTAATTAAGTACTCTTGATAACTAATTAAACACTTAAAAGTAGTAATGGACACTTCAATAAGCGTTCATTTGACGAGGCGTAGGAAAAACTCCACTGTAACACTGCTGAAGATAACTCGAACTGATTGTGAGCCGAAACTATCCAGACGACATGCATGTTTAAACGACATCTTAAAAAATGTCCTTAGATGTCCTAAGATGTTTAAAAAAATGGCTTTAAGAATTTACTAAAAGACGTCTTTTGATAGTTTTATAAGACGTCATATAATGTTCTCTGGGTATATAATTAAGACATTAAACGGATCTTTTGAACATGCAACAAGAATATTCCTATCTACTACTACCTTTAAACAATCTATTATGTTATATTATGTAAGTATTATTATTATTAGAAAAGGTCTTATTGTACATAATTACAAAAAATTAATTAAGTACTCTTGATAACTAATTAAACACTTAAACTGGCGTTAGGAACTCAAAAGTAAATTATGTAAATATAGATATTATGCAAATAATGTGTAAAGAAAATGACAATGCTAAACAACTTGATTGTTCTTCTTTCAGATTAAAAAGATTTTCGAAACTTTACGTTTCTTTATTCGCGAGTTATGAGTTATTAGCATGCGTGTTACAGCATATAGCAAGTTTCTTTTCGACAGACCGTTTTTTTTACTATATTTTTTTTCGTTCCTTTTAAAATCTTTTTCTACAATGATTATATGATTTTTATACACGACACGTGTAAAATGTAATAAACGGCTAAAGTAAACGTCATCCCGGAGTTTTACGCACACGCATGCGCCATCACGAAAATGTTATGCAGCGCATTGAACTTCAGCAGTTCAGCCGTGCGAGCGTTCATTGTGTTCGATCGAGCGTTCGCGGCGTCGCGTCACGTCGGTGAATTACAGCTAATAAATACACATACACATGTATATGCGTGAGCACTTACGCCCTCAGACAACACACGATGAATTGTTAAATTTAGAAATGGAGGTCAAGGAGGTGTTGAATAATTGGCTTTTAGACTCTCTGATAAACTTTATTTCCTCCTATCCCTTTTAAATTCGTAACAACTTAAGCCTGCGACACACAATGCTTTTTTGCCTACTGGATAGCACCTATCACGGAAATCCAGCGAGAAACGATTCGTCGAACGACGTAGAAACCGACACTGATCAAATCGACACTGATTCAACATTGATCGATGAATCATTTCTCACTAGGTTTTAATCAATTATTACCTTATCCGGATGTGATGTAATTACCTCGCGTATGACGTATATATGATTACAAAATTGTGTGCTCATGTTGTTTTGTTTATACTGAAATGTTTATTTCCACCAATGTAACTTTAATTTCGGTTTAACTTATCTTATTTCTATCTTTTTCTAATTTCCAATTGATAATTAACATGATCTTTTATAAAAGTTTCCACGAGATTCATGACGTTTTCATCCCGGATGCGAGAATTAAGGAGTACAATGCGATCGTGTGGTTTTACGAGTCACGACGATTGACTCGGTCTTCCGAGTTTATTCCTACAAGTTTTAGTCACGCGATCGAAGGGTCTAATCTAATTTACGATTTGCTACGATCGCTGAGGGCAACGACATCCCTCGTGTCGAAACTGCAACCCTGCTGGCTGTAACGACCGTGCTCCTTTTCAGTTTTATTGCTGCATACGTTGAACGGTTTTAGCATCACAAAAAAGACGTATGTGTCTCCGCTATTATACATGCGCACGCAGAAATCAGCGAAGAGATTAGAATTGTTGACGCATGTTTCCGGCATGTGATGTTCAGCACAACATTTCGGAACTACGTTTCGAATTCCTCGCGCTAGTCCGTTTCCCTTTGTTCTTTAGCAACACCGAATTTCACAATGTTTTTACACATTTTTTTTCTTGTATCTAATCGGCATTAAGATAAACATGCAAAATGAAAATAAAGCAAAAAACAAGAATAATTGGATAAAGTTATTTTCGTAACGTTCTGTGAACGTTATCTTATTTTTTTTTTTTTAGCTTTATGATTAGTATGTTACAAAGTTTCACAAAGTTTATGATTAGTATGTCACAAGTTTTACACTCCTTCCTTCGCCGAATTCTTCATTTCTTCTGTCTTTTAAACATTAAATTTCGACTTTGTCTTTGCAACTAGCTCTTAAATTCTGCTCGAATTCAAAATTAAATAAAAGTTATTTAAGTTTATTCAGTTATTACAGTGAATTTATTCACTTGCAATGTTCGAGATGTAATTTCTCAAAATCTCCGAACTTTATTCGAAACTTGGCCGCTCAACATTTAAGTAAGATTATCTAGGAATTGACTGTGTGAAAAACTTTATTTATAGACAAAGCAACATTCCAGGAATATGCGGAAGATCCATCGCGGATCGTTAATTTGACATTTAACGGTCCCCTCGTCTTGAATACCCGCATTTTACCCCAATTTTTCACACCCTCGGCGTCTTTATATTGCGCCTTTTATGGATCTTTATACAACATCTTTATAAGAAACACGGTCGTGTCGATGATTTCGCAAATAACTCACGTTGTCGGCAGCGGTTCGCCAATTGGCACGATCACACGATTGCTACGATAGAAGAAGCCGCAGACGGCAGAACGTCGTAGAACTCAGTGTATCGCCACCAGCAACAGCGGTAGACTGACTCGGAAATAACGTTGGTCTGTGTTCCCGTACCAGCTATATCCCTGTTAGTATATGTATGAGTCTTGCAACGGGCGTTTGTCGTTACGCTATGAAGGCAGTCGCGACGTGGTGGATATCATAATTAGTTGCAGATAACGCAACCAAAATACGGGATGAGGCGAACGAGACGTGACTGTCGATATTTTTTATATTGGTCATGTTTCGTAGGTGGAAACAAAGGCGATGCTTTAATGCAACGAAATGGCTTCCGGATTCTGTTGGGTTGGCGCCGTTGCGCGAATATCGATTTCTTTCGAGCAGTCCGCCCGCAAATTTTTGCCTCCCACGAAATTGAAACCGGTAGTTGAAATTATCTCCCAACAATGTTGGAGATAATTTCTGCAATGTTGCTGGAATATTCTGTGCTGCATGGTCTCTTTCGGGGTAAAGTTAATTTCTTGCGTCGCGTGGCTTGTTCCCATGTCCAACAGCTTTAATCGGTATTAATGTTGAAAAAAAAATCGAAGGAAGCTATACGCGCAATGTGTGTTTATCGCGCGTACTGTTGGATGAAAACGAGAAGAGTGAGAAGAGGAACTGATGATTTCGTTACCCATTTAAACTAATTGCTTATCTAACACTTTATTATCTGATACTTATCTGATACTTTATCGGAATTTAATAAACCGATCTTATTATTTAAATAATGAACTTATTTATTAACAATGTATTTCTTAATAGTGTTGCGTCTGTGAGTGATAACCTATAACTTGACGCATAGACAAAGAATTAATCACTATCACATACTATTTTACTGGCAATGAGATAAATAATGAGTTAGAAAATATTGCGTGTATTAGCGTTAATTTAATTACGCGTTTTTGGCATCTTTCAAGAGAGCTTTTGAGAGAAAAAATAAACTTATTTTAATTTGATCATTAAGCATAAAGGTAAATAATTAAAAGATAATAATTAATAATAATTAAAAGATAGTACATATAAATAAAAAATACAAGATAATGTATAGGATATATTATGAAATTACGAATTTTATCTAAATGTTATTTTTATCTTTGTCCTTCAGTTCGTTCTATACATTTCAGAATTCTTCTCTTTTTCATTCTTCTATTTTTAGTATACATTTCCTGTCAAAAGTCAAGTGTTTGGAAATAACTGATCCGCTCTTTATTAATAAAAAATTTCAATAATTATTATAAATATTACATGCTCTAAACAAGCTGTTAAATCCTATAACCAGTTCACATGAGCTCACATGAACATCACTGAAGAGTTGCCTTGTTCATTTTTTTTTTTTTTTACAAATTTGCAAGAATTATGCTAAAGGAACCTTGTTCATTCCTTTTACAAAGTTTAGTTATGCCAAAAAAAGAGTGATAATAAAGCTTACTAATCACATACGATTCATGTATATATCTATTTTGAATTTATTATATTTGATTCACGAATCGTATCTGCATCGCACATATGCCAATAAATTCGACCGCATTAATGGCGTTTCAATATTCGTCAAACATCAATCATCAAAATTTTTGTGTGGTAACGATTGATTTACGTAATTAATGACTATTTACAGTAAAGATACACAAGTACTGTTCTCTGCATATCTAATGTATTTAATTTCGACATTTCTTGTCACTTATCTTAACTAATGCCAGACCGATACACGACGTTGATAAAAAACAAACATAATTATTACTGACATACAAGCTGTTCCTAAACCAGCGATGAATATTTTAATGACAGATTCTTTATAACATTTTAAAACAAAAATTCTAACTCAGAAAAATCGAGGCTGTAAGTTTTTAAATGGGATAATTTTAGAAAAATTATGAATAATAGAATTTTACGTGCTCAAGGATAGCAATATGATAAGCAGTGATAAAAATACTTCCATGTATCAAATGTATGTCAATAATGATATTTATTGTAGAAATACTTGTAAAAATTCATTAAGAAATTAGTTCTGTTTATCCATAATAAATTATAAAAGTTTAAAATGTTTTTATTCAATAATTTACTATATCTAAAAAAAGGGTATTATTTGATGACAAATTGACTGGCTATGATATCTTTATTTATATTCACGATGTTTCGACCATTGGTTCTGGTCCTTTTCAAGTGGGATAATACATTTCTTCTCAACCGTACATTCTCAACCGTTACATAAAAGTTTGTGTGTTAAATGGAGTTCGTATATAACAATAAAAAATAAAATCGTATATAACAATAAAACAATAAAAAAAAAGAAATTCGGTTTGTGCAAGTGTAGAAAACGTCAGAGATTTGTGACGGCACGAATGGGACCTCATCCGTCAGAACGTGAAATTTTTCTGTTATTTTTTAAATGATATTGACTATGTCAATAGAAAAGATAATTTTGATTTTTTCAGGTTCCGTATTTCAGGTTCGTAAAATACACGTGCCATCGATTTGAGACTACTGCAATAGTTTCCGACATTTTTTTGCTTTAAGACACACATACACATAGTCAACATCATTAAAAAATTAATAATATTAATGTATATTTGTATCATTAAAAAAATAACAGGAAAATTTCCAGCATTTTCCAGCAAGAAAAGGAATACAATAATGAATTATTTTGTCCTTGCTTAACATTTTGCAAACAACAATGTTATTTGGCAAGGATAAAATAATTTTTTATGTTAAACTGTGTCAATTGTCTCTTGCTAGAAAACACTTATTAGTTTATTTATCAGATATATATATATATATATAGAAGAGACTGATAAAAACTGATTAAATTTATACAACACAAACTTCTAAAGAATGTCTTATTGTTAGAGTTCTTAGGATATAATATATGTCCTATACTTAAGAACGTCTTTTGGAAGTCTGTGCTGTATGGAAATAATTATACAAATAAATTATACAATAAATTGTTATAAAAATGTAAAAACATTAAATAAATATATTTTCTGTAATATGTTTACTGTTGTTAATATAAATTAATTATGGTACGTTTATAATTTTATCTTTTTGACAAAATTAGTTTTTTTGTAATACTCCCGTAAATGGGAGAGAGAGAATTTAAAAATACGTTACCGTTACTAAATTGATAGTCAATTTAATGTGGTTGTACATTTATATACATTTCTTTGAGTTAAGATTATGTCCGAAAGTAACGGTGCATTAATAAAAGCATGTACATAAAATTTACATGAATAATATTATTTGACACACACACAAAGATCCAGCCTGACCGTAAAATAGTGCTTTATTTACACTCTTGATTGATTGATTAATAAATTTTATTTATCAATAAAATAATTCAAAAACTGTAATACAAAGTTGTTTATTATTAATTAATAAGATATAGCCTGAACACAAGTCTTCAGAATTTAGAGAAATATCGTGCAGGAAACATCAACTTGACCATTCAATAGAAAACAAATTTTTGATTGTCTTTTCATATTCTTTTTATCTTTTCTTCTACGGTCTTTTACCTTAGGCTCACAAAATTTTAACCAAGTTATTTTAGAAGCTTTATTTGGTGTAGAAAACCAAATTTCTTATGAATCTATTTGTCAACTCCATAATCTACAAAACTTCCTTAAAGAAAAAGATAAAGAAAGCAATGAATAAAAATAAAGAAATCTCTCTCTCTCTATCTCTCTATCTCTCTAATAGATTCATATTTCGTATGGTGGGATATGAGGATTAAGAGAAAACAATAATATGACATAAATTATTAAAAATTAATCGTATTATGAAAAGCACATTTTATTCGTATTATACATACAGCATTAACTATATATTATGTATTAACGATTATGCCAAACCGACATAACCAGGTGCAAATCTTGACGCACCTTTTTTTATAAAAGTATATATATATATTTTTTTTTTATAAAAAAAAGGTGCGTATATATATATAAAATTAGCAATTAGAGTATATGCTATTAATTAATTATTGTTCATTTTACTTAAAATACACATATCGCGTTGTAAGAGTTATTTCATCCATTTGAGCGCCGTAATCGTATTAGTACATAATCGTATTTGTAATTAAACCGCCAATTCAAAACCCTAATTTTGATTATATAAGAATATAGAAACAAGAACTTTATATACTAACTTTACAATTACATAGAACCTCCATTAATCGCTATTTTCTTTTCCTGTTTTTAGTAGTTCTATTTTTTCTACCATTTAACCACTTGATACTAATTAAATGCCGGGGTTCACGGAGTTATTTTGAAAGAATAATCTCGCATTCTGCCTAAAAACAAATCAATTGATAATTTAATAATTTGTTCTTGAAAATTTGTAAAAACTTGATTTTTGCATCAGCTTTTAAACTGGCACAAGTATAGAGTAATGCAGAAAAAATTTGTTCGCCATTATTCGTGATAAGTGATAAGCTATCAAAGGAATATCCTTACATGTCCGTATCTGTTCGCCGTTATCTTTGGTAACGAAATGTGGCTGCAAATATTCATAAGCTTTTACAGGAGTGCGTAAACGCGTTTCGATATAGAACCACCGTTTTTTATAAAGCACTAACAACATTTGGCATTTAACATATAAAATTAATCTGGCAAGATACATAAAAATTTGTGCGCTTCAAAAATCACGGACGTTCATTGTTTCCTTCGAACATAATTTTAAGAGCACATTCACATTTGATTTTCTCTAACTCTTTATTCTATTTTTTGTTTTGCATGATGAAACTCACAGCCATTAGATAAAACAGAATGGTCGCTCGTGAAATACATCGATTAAGGCCTCGTATTTGTCTATGATTGAGAACAATTAAATTCCTCCCGAGGATCACGCGCAAGTAAATCCTTTCGCTTTGTCTTCCCGTTGAGTCTCATAATTTAGTAATAAGCGCATATATCTTTCTTTTGAAAAATTTTCAAATGATTTAAACATATATCGATTCGAATTGTCTCATATATTATTCGAAATTAGAAGATTCTTGAATTCTAACACTTTTGAAATTCTTCAATTTAAAGAATCTTTTATATAAGATTTAAGCATAAAAAGTTTTTAGAAATAAAGCCTTCATTATCAAAATATCTTCAAATAATTTTTTGTTTCGATTAATGTTCGATTCCAGATTTTCATTATACTCGAAGTAATTCGCAATGTCTCAAAGTCATTGTGTGGTCGTATCGTATTGACAAACACTTACATTTACTCAATAAATTCAAAATCGTGTGCTTGGTTGCATTCGAACAAAAATATGTACCGATATAGTAAAAAGGGAAGATACATATTTCGAAAAAAGTACATATATAAATATATTTAACATATATATAAATGTATATAAATATATATATTATATATTTTATATAATTATATAATTATATAAATATATATTATATATATTTTATATAATTTTATATATTTTATTTTAAATATATAAAAAAATATATATTATATATATATAGGTAAACATGTATACTACATAAAATAGTACCCTGGACAAATATGTTACAATCATAACTACAAGTTGTTATTAAACTAAATTATAAATAAATTATATTAATATTGGTTCTATATATCAACTAAACTCAGCAACCTTAAAGCACAAAAGAAAGTAAGTCATATTTTGGTACTTTCGAGACGTAGTACCAGTGTCTCTTTGACGGCGAATAGAAAATAGTTATCGCCGTGAGAGTTCTTATCGAGAAATGCTGCGGAAATCTATCATTCGTAAAATTCCTTTTTGTCTTGGCTGTGTTGTGAGGTGTCGAAACCGAGTTGTTCTTCGTATCGCTATTTTAAAATATCATTACGAGATTATCGTAAATTACAAAAAATGCATTTATTGTTGTCTGCGCGATAACACTTGTGCTAAATTGTCCATCCACTTATAACTGTAATATATGATTTTTACGAGGTGCTTATGCGCGCCGATAGTCTACCGGACAGTCTTAATCTTCCAACGCAGGAAAAGATATGCAGCAATTCGCAACACGACAAAGATGAGCAGGAGAGCGAGAATATCCAAAGTAAAGTCAGCGTCGAGCATATCCAGTTCCTCTAGGGTCGTCTCTGGATTCTTGAAGTGGCAGTACACCTAAAAGACACACGAGAAATTCAATAATAATTCGCAACCAATCGCAGCGATTAACATATTTGTTTCGAGTGCGAACGTTAAACCTACTTGGAAACACTTCAGTTTCTCTCGACCATAGCCGTAAATAGTCAAAGCGGTTCCTTCGAAACCGTATCGGATATAACTGAGGTACGTGATCCATCGTAGATAAACCGGGATCGCATCAAAGCTGACAAAGAACCCTGAGAAGAGTAGGAAAGGCACCGACATCACCGGGGCCAGGAACACGCCGTTTTGCACGTTCATCGCCGCGCCAACCACGAGACCTACCGATTGCGCGACGAAAGAAATCAGTAGACAGGTGCTCATGAACATGAAGAACCGCGTTACATCCGCCGGCTGACTCGTCAAGAAGTACACGACAGTGACGTACAATATGCAAAATATGGTCTGAAAAGCAAAGGATACAAGAGTAATTACTTATTCGCCGTGCAACGACTACATTTCGTTTGTATCGTTGAATCTTACCTGGAATGGTATATCCGAAATGGTAATCGCTAAGTAATACGATTTAAGAGAATACCATCTGTTAAAGTTCTCTTTCAAAAGCACAGGTAGTTCTAGCGGGACTGTAAATAAGAAAGAAATGAGTATTTTATACATGTCACGATCCACGAAAATCTACGAAAATAGCTTTTCGCGGTAGCGAAAGTAATAAGTATGATAAATCACATGCGACTTACAAGACAAAATTGTGATTGTCATGGAAGTGTACATGAGGAACAGCATGTTAAAGAACAGAAATCCCAGATTGCTAAGTACTTTAGCACCGTCATTTCCGATGTCGTAATATAGTGCGCTGATTAACGCTGCCACCAGAATATGAGCAAAGAGTCGAAGATACATGAGAGTCTGTAGGGATATTAAAAGAATATTAGAATTAAATAATATCTAAAAATTGCACATTTCAGAGGAATAATAGTGTATTTCATGCATAGTCGCACAGTGACAGTGAAGTTGCAAGTATTTACAATTGCAAATAAGTATATATAAGTGGCCTACTTCTTCAAATACCTACCCAATCTCTACGACTGAAAAGTAGAGCACGTTTCAAAATGATGTAGAATTGCTTAAATTCAGATGTAGGATATCTTTCCGATGTAACTACAATAGATTCGTCAAGCAGGGCTATGCTGGCATTGTCCTTCTTATCCGGATCCATAGATATTGTCACATCCAATGCTAAAATATTAATTTTATATTATTTTATATTCTCTTTGTATATCTTTAATAATTGTAATTGTAACTGTAATGAAACCAGGAGAAAGCCAAGCTCTACATAGGACAACTTTTCTCCAAAAGGCTAAGGCTTAACTCGTAATTACAGAAATTGTGTTAATTAAAATTATTTATAAATAACTGAAAAGAGTTGTTATATTGTAGACATTATTAGCAAGATAATATAAAAATAATGTTACAATATACATATATGTATACCTTGTTTAGCAATGTCGTTTGTAGCGTAACAGGGAATGAGTTTTCCATTATTAATCTCAGTAGTTTTCTCTTCTGAGAACTTCTCCTCCAAATTACTGACATCATTTTTGTCTTTGATTTTCAATTTGTCCAAGTTATCGCTATTTTTCAAAATACCCGTCGCAGCAGCGCAATTGTTCATTCCCTCTTTCGTCTCGGGGAACGAGTATCCTTCGCGTATATCGAACTTGCCATTGTTTATCGCATTGATTAAATTCTTAATATTATCACCGTATTCACCACATGACACTTCAATAACTGAAATGCAAATCGTGCTATAAATATTTGTCATAAGAAAGAAAATTATCTATCTATTATAAATAAAAGTCAGCTTTATAAAAACAATTTTTCGAAATTATTTTTCTTAATTTATATCACTTAATATAAAACAGTTTATAAATATTAACGCAATTATTAATATAATTATTAATATAATTATTAATTTAATTACTGATTGTTACTAAATTATTAATTTAAATACTCACTAAACGATGCCGGATTGTGATAACTCGGACAATTGAGGCCGATCGTTCTTAAGAAAGGCACCAATTGCGATGTAGAACCTTGATAAACGCATTGACCTTCGGCCAATGTGTAGAGAGCATCAAACATCTCGAAAAGTCTCGCACTGGGCTGATGAATGGTACATATTATTGTTCTGCCGCCACGTGCCAGAGTTTTTAGTAACGAGATACATTGGAAACAAGATGAAGAGTCCAAGCCGCTGTAAATAAAACCAATCAGTATCGTTATCTAATATATTATACTTTCTTTTTCATATGTTGATATATATTTGTAACAGAAATTATATAAGCTATATCTATTTATCCATTAAAATATCCAATCTATACTAATGAAGAAATCCCATTAAAAGCCTGTCACCGTCACCGATAACATTTGTGCTAAAAAAGAATACATTTTTTTAAAAACGGAAAAATCAAGTTCTTGGTCCAAGTACAGACCTCGAAAGGACCGGTCATGATTCACTACGTGACGTCGTTTTCAGTTACTATGAAGAAGATTAATACCGAGCGATCTTTACAAAATCTGTTACGAGATAAAATATGTCCCGAAGAGACATTATAAATCAAGAAATCAAACTTATACTTTGTACAGCATAAGTAAATTAAAAAATTATTTATATTTTAATTATTTATATTTATAACCTGTGTATTGGTACGCAAACACGGATATAGATGAGATCTACTAAAAGCATCGTGTACAATAATTCATGGAATGAAATGCGGCATCATTGTAAGTGCAAAAGTTTCGATGTACGGGGTCTCAGTGAAAGTTGTTGGCGAGAAAGAAATGTTCAAAACCGACTTTACTTTCTCCCGTTACGCCCTTTTGTATCTCCTTTCGACTAACGTAAGTGAGATTTCACTCGGTATTCATGTATCTAACTTTTCTGTCAATGTCTATGTGATTTAAAATATGGATTCCAAGACAATATCAAGTAGAAAACATAAAAACTAAATTAATCCAAGTTAATTAATTTTTGGTGACAAATTCGATTTTTTAAAATAAAAAAATTTTCGTATAATTATTTATCGTTATAGTTATCTCGCAAGATGCAGTCACAGAATTGTAAATCTGGAATATGACCAATGGAATTGCTGCATTGAAAGTTCCTTGAAAGTTGTAAGGAAAGATTCAATGTAAATTGTACAATACGTATTTATTCAAATCTAAAAAAATCCACTCGTTTCTTTAGAACCTTATAGAAAGATGATAAGGAATCCTGACATTAGCTGTGCCAAGATCAACATTCGAAAATCAAAGAAATTATTAAGAAAAAGAGATATTTTCCTCATGTAGAGAAAACAAAAAAAAATCGTTACTAGATTTTTTGTAAATTGATTGACTGGAAATTTATTTAAAACCTTCGGAATATACTCTTAAATAAATTTCGATTGTTATCGACCCGTCTGGCAAATCATCTGCGTGCCATCGACAGATTTGTCGCTCATTGGAATGCAGAAAAATCGCCAACTTTAAAATCGATATCGATTTTAATTTTTGGTCCTAAAATACTCTTAAATATTGTATTAAATATTGTACGTACTTCTTTGTTCTCATCAACAGTAAGTCGTGTGATAAAATTTCTCGAATTAAAATTGTATACACGAGGAACTAAAATTATTCAAATTAATACGATAACGCCACTCATTTAAATCTTACCTAGTTGGCTCGTCGAAAAACATTATGGGGGGATTATTCACTAACTCCAAGGCGATGGACAACCTTTTCTTCTGACCGCCGCTCAAGTTCGAGGTCATAGTACGACGGTGCTCAGACAAGCCGAGAGTTTCAAGGATTTCCTGGATCTGTAGAGAATCGATAAACATGTTAATCATTAATAAATTAATAAATCAATAACATATATAAAATCATATGTACTAACTTTAATTGAGAGCAAAGAGAGTTATCCAAATGTAGAAGTGTATTTGAACAAGTTTGAAGACTATACAATTAAATTTTTTTTTACATTAAATTATATATAACTATGCGAGGATTCTCTTTTAATAATAATTTCCTTGTAGCGCCAAAGTAGAGGAAGCAAGTGAATTTTACTGTGTAATTTTAATATTTTACATATTAAATAATATTTTACATATGTAATGTTTATGTATTGTATATATATATATATATATACGAATGAATAACTGCATTCAACCGTTGTGCACTTTGAAGAGCCTGTCCGAGATAAAAGATAAGCGAATTGGGCTTACCACTTCATCTTTTTCTGCTTGATTAATGTGTGAACCGAGCTTAAGGTTCGCTGCAACCTTCATAGCTTCCGCTACCGTTAGATTCATATGAAGTTGATTATCCTGCATGATGTAGCAGGAGAGTTTTCTGAAGGTACTGAGGTTTCTTTCATGGCCGTTCATGGTGATGCTGCCTTCCGCACCTGTTGTCCTGATAAGAAATGTTCAATAAATAACTCAATATGTTGGAAAACAATCTTAACATGTTTGCTGCGATTGCTCGCAGATTCATGTTGCATCACAAAAATGATTGATAAAAAATGGAAATTTATGTACACGCATATCTCTTTGCCACTCCTATTGCCTTGAAGAACTGTGTCCTTTACATTCATTCTCATATCAGCTCGGATAATAAAACGTCCTGATATTGAATTGAAATAAAACTGAACAAATCGAGACCGATAGTAAACACTCTTTGCTCTTGAAACCGAAAAAAACAATCATTAAAACAGCTCGTGCTTTTGATCGAAAATTTAATTATTAACTCAATTTTTTATTCTATCATCTTAAGGGGGTCATCCCACGTGACAAGTCCAAAAAATTGAAAAAATTTTTTTTGCATAAATTACTTTTATAATATTCCTAGAATATGTAGGTAAAATGATTTTGCGATATTCGAAGTCGTTGGAAAGTTACAGACGTAGAACGGAACAGGTATTTGGAGCGTGCGGTCGAGCACCCGGCGGGGTGAAGCATCGGACCCTCTGTAATGTGATTTTGCTACTACCTGGGACCTTTCTGAGTAATGCTCATTTAGAGGGACGCTGATTCATTAGAAATTTCTATGTCAAATAAAACGCTATAGTAATAGTTAGTTTAGTCTTGGCTTGGCGTTTAAGCAGTGTCTGATTCAGCTTCGCTCTGCGCATTGTGAGTGATTTTTGCATCAAAAATGAGTGACAGAAAAGGAAGTAAATATGATCTTGCACATGCTGATCGCACCAAGAAACAAAAGTTTCGTGGCAATCAGTATACAGTTGAGCAAAGTACAGAATATACTTCAACATCAGCGAAGAAACTTTTAGGTAAACGATAAACCGCCTTTGACAGCAGAAGTGTAGAAAGCCATCAAACCAATATACGAAGACTTGACTAAAGATGATCTATTGATCAGATGTTTGGAAGCAGAAACTCAAAATAACAACGAGTCGCTCAATTCATTGATCTGGACTTTCGCTCCCAAACACCTTCATTCTGGTCTAAAAATTGTGGAAATTGTCACTTTTTTAGCTGTGATGATCTTTAATGAAGGATTTCAAACAATCCTGAGGGGAATGAGTACAATAGGATGTGAAATTGGCCGCGAAGTCCAAGTTTATGTTCACCATCGCGATCAAGCGTCAATTGCTCCGAGCAACGCTCGAGATTTCGCAAAACAAGCCAGGATTGAAGCCAGGGAAGAACAAGCGACTTTACAGGACTTCTACGAGGAAGGCGTGTTATATGGACCAGGCATAGCAGACTAATGGTGAGTCAAAATTTTCTTTGTTTAAATCGTACTTGAACTTTTAAATGCATTTTTCTCAAAACTTTTCAAACTGGCTTCCATAATATCTTAAAAACTATTAAACGGATTTCGCTCAAATTTGTATGGTATATTCAGTACATCTATAGTTCACGCCCGTACCAAAACAATTCTGATATTTGACGTAGTTTTTTTTTAAGCTGAAAAAGTCGAAAAAAATGACAAAACTTGGAACTTTATTTTTAAAATCGTGCCAAAAATTCAATTTTTAAAATTTTTATTTTATTTTGGTACCAGCGATAGCCACAGGTTTACAAATTAAAATGCCGTTTGATTTTTTGATTTCAGATTAGCAAAACCTCCGGAATCATGGAAGTCGTCAACCAACTTTTTTTTTACACGAGTGTTTTTCGAACGGTGTAAAATTGATTCAGCTCCATAATTTGGTTTGAAAAAATTCTGAGTGATTATTAAAATGTTAATAAATATGTGATAAAAATTCAAAGTGTGTTTTAATGGTTTATCAAAAAAAATTTTCCCAAAAAGCGAAAAAAAAAAAGCCGTCACATGGGATGACCCTCTTAAAACAGACTCAATGTCAGATCGCCATTGTGAAAAGGTCCTTAATCGAGGATGTGCAAAACAAGCACATACTGCGCTGGTTGACTGAAACCGGTTTAGAAAACGCAGTAGAAAAGAAGCGAACAAGCGGCGAAACAACTTTTACGCAACAACAAATCGTAGGTCACGTTGTTCGTAACCAGACCACATCAAATCTGCCGAGCTGTACTACTGCAAATATTGCGGAATGATCTTGCAAAAATTGATTGATCTTGAGATACAATTAGACAGCCGAATCTGGATGAATAGGAAGAAATCGGAAGTAATTCGTATCGCACATGTGTTACCGGCGTTTATAATTTAGCCACACACATTTTGTATCTGTGTGTATTTTTAAATTTTAACCAAATTACACACACAGAATATTCATTTAAATAGACCGCATAAACTTAACAACCGTGAATAAAATATTTATTTCTATGAATAAAACAATTATGTCCATAATTGCAGATTTTGTTTTTTGCACCGTAATTAACCGTATCGAAAAGCAATCATAAAATTGCCGTCATTATGCCAGACGATTAGCGGTCGAAATTTGCATGTCGGCTTCTACAAAATGCTATCGAAAACCGGTTCGAGCACGTTGATCTGAGAGCGTTTCTCGACGAGGTATCATTTGCAACGTCCTTGTACGTACAATTTAAAGGCAATGGCAACAAAAAGGACACTACCCTGTTGGTTTCTTGATAATAGTTGTTCTTACAATCACCACGTAAAATAAAATAAAACGGAGACAGAAACGCACCTTGACATCGTAATTACTCTATTCGATTTATACGCAAATGAGAAGGCATTTTTTTACGACGCGCAACATAAAAAATTTCTGACCAATAGCTGGCCAAATCGACATAACATCTTAAAGAATTATTTTTTTTTAACAATCCAATTCGGAATTCTTTGTTGGTTTATAAATAGATGCATATTTCGTGCTATTCTGCGACAATGTAATAAATAAAAAATATAGTGCGCCTTAAAAATAAGCTAAAAAGAATCCAATAAATTTATTTTATTTACATAATTTATTAATTACAATTCTTCCACAGTATCCTTGAAAAAGTATAAAGGTATAGATTGCTGTATCAAGCTGAACGTTTTAGTAGCAATCAACCGATTGAAGACAGCATATTGAAGTAGAAAGTCTACACGGCGTTAATTTTTTATAAAATAATCCCGAACGCTTTCGCGGAGTGATTTCTATATGTGTAGCTGCATCGTACGTGTGGTTGAATAAAATTGACGAGCGATATATACGCGGATATTCCTATCGCGTGTAAGCAAAATTTTTATTATTTCAAATATCAACGACGGAATATTCCTGTTCCGTGGCAGTTTCGTAACGCTACAAAACTCGAAGAAAGTGAGATTGTATATTGCCGAAGAAAGTGAATGTGTCGAAGAAAGCGAAGCGTTTCGACAATGTTTGAACAAAAAAACTGAAAGTATGCGACGAAGTCACGAGATTACGCGATGAAATTTTTCCGCAAAGAGACGAGAAGTTTACAATGACACTGTATACTTTTTTTGTATAGATTTGTACGAAATATACCCCAATGAGCGTGTACCCGGTAACGAGTTAAAACTTCAGAACTGAGATGTCTATTTTTGCAGAAAGAGAAAGAAACGTGATATTCTTTGTGTGTTCGAGCATTTTATTTCCTAGTTGCCGTTTTCCCAATGGGTGTCGCATTTGATGTACGACATATGAATAAGAGGCGCGAGGATTTCTTCCAGGAAATACCTGTTACTCAGCATTTCGGTTAATAATTCGATGTAAATCTAAAAAAAAACGTGAGATACGACGAAATGCTTCGCGTGTTGATACCGAATGTTCTGTAATCGGAGAAACTGAATAAAAAGCTGATGGCAATTCGAAATTTAATCTGTTAAATTTATTCAATGGGAAATGGAAGTTTGAAGAATGTACACATTTTGTAGTAATATATTAAAATTTAAATGATAAGCGAATAAATAATGTGATTTAATATGATTTAATATGCACTAAGAACAAATGATCTTGCAACTGCAAAAATTTTCTGTGCGAAAAATAACTGAGTTAAATGAACGTAAATATACTGTGATATCGCATATGTTTTTGCACCATCAATTCAAAAAATGACACAGACAGAACTTATATCTGAACTATTGGTGAAATTTAAAAAAGAAAATCTTTTTCGCCCATCCATTATAAAGCTTAACTGTGATACGTAGGAAAGATTAGCGGCGAGAGACAAATAAATATATGATTTTTACACTATCCTATGTATATTGAAGTGTTAAGTGTTTTATCCAATGCAGTGATTAATATTTTAATGACAAATACAAAGTGACACTTAGAAATCTTAAAAATGTATCAGCAAAACATTTTTTTAAGTGAATAAACAAGTGAATTAATAAAGAAGTGAACTCCTGATTTATGGATGATAAACATTCTGGACGAGAAACTAAAAGCGATTTTTTGAAAGTTACTTATTCTTGAGTAATTTTATTCACCAATTTTTTTTAGTAATTTTGATAGTACAGAATTAGTGACAATGTAGAGAAGCAATTAGAACGAAAGTCGTACATAGAAACACTCGAGTGAATCAACAGATAGAGAACGAACAAAATGACCTTTTAGCTACTGCTATTATCAGTCTATTTATATCTATGGAATTATACAGTAACATGTTACAAATTATAATAATATCACAGTAAGACAAGTATGCGATTATATCTCATTTTAGCGATTACTTGCGCAAAACTATATTTTATTCGAAACAAACGCGCTTTTGTTTAGCGCCACTTTAATGCGCCATTATCTTATTATTTTATTGGCAGTAACTGTATCATGTGGAAGTTCCACGCTGACTCACTTGTATCCGGTGAGGATATTTAGGAGCGTTGACTTTCCAGCGCCTGAAGGGCCCATAATAGCCGTTAGCTCGCTGGATCGCAGTCTGCCGCTGACGGATTTGAGGATCGTCTTCACATCTGAAAATAAAATAAAACTTTTAGATTCGTGAAAATCAAGGGCGAATATTAATATTTTCTGTTTGTCAATAACATTCCAATACTTAGACCACTAATTATCGATATTTTCGATAGATTTGTATTAAAGTAATTAAGAAGAAAAACAAAATAATCCTTCAAGAAATATTTTTAATGCAAATGCATGAGATAACGTAATGAAGAACAAGGATAAGTTATAGTTATTTATATGATTATTATATTTATTAATGATTCTTTGGATTAAGATATTCATATCGTGAAGAATAAGCATGTTTGACAAAAAATTAATTGAGTATTGGTGATGCTTTCGATGAAATATTCACAGATTAATCAAAATTAAATATTTTTTAAATATAATCGTCAATCAACCGTCATACGAGATGACATATAAGTATCTCTACTTTTTATGACATTTACTACTACTAATACACATATTAATACATACTAATACACTAATACGTACTACGCCCAAATATGGGATAAAGAGAACAGGACAAAGTTTAAGTCAAATAAACTTGTACATTACATTCGCTAATCAGTTCGTGTATTCACATATGACCGCAAGGTCAGAAGAGCGAATTTAATTGATGAATGCTGCAACGTAGAAAGCTAAATTGTTGCATCATTTCAAGTTCGGTTGTTAACTGCGATCGTTGAGTAATTTATATAATAATAAAAGAAACAAAGTGAACACATACACACATACACACACAAAAGAGCGATAAGAATTTTTGATGATAATATATATAAAATGTGTATCCATTTTTCCATCTATACATATATTATACTTTTACTTATACTTTTTAACTGAGTGACTTTTCAATTAAGCGATTTATAAAATAAGAGAAATAAAGCAATTACAAGTTTTTAGTAATAATTATAAAAATGGATACATAATCTCTGTATAGTTTTTAAATTCATAATTAATTACATGAGCATTTGGCTTGGTATTACAATTTATGGTAATTTTGCAGAATTGCTCCTTTTCCGAATTTTGAATTTTTCAATGGTTTTTCTTTACAAACATGTTACTAACATTAATATTAAATCGGAGGAGCCCGAAAAATGTAATACTTTTACCTTCCCAAAAATGTAATTGAGTAATTGCGAGCAAACGTAAATGTGAGCAATACTGTCCGTGGCTGTCTTTCGCCACACTACCACTGCCTCACGAAGCTAGGTCTCACATGGGTTTACAACTTTCCATGCAAAACGAGATTCAACTCAAATCTATGTGTCTGGTTTTTTGGAGATAAAAATAATAAATAATTTTTCGCGCTCTTCCTATGAATTATTAATGTGTTAGTAATATACCATACATGTTTGAAAAGGAGAAACTCCAAAAAATTCAAAATTCGGAAAAGGAGCGATGCTGCATAATTACCCAATTTATACCTATTATGTTTTAGCACGTTCAAAAATCAAAAATACGAATTACTGTGCGTTTTATTTTATATTTTTTCTGATTACTGTAAACTACTTAATTCAGTAAATAACACATTATTATACATCTGTTTTACACATTTTGTAATCGTTTCATAAATATTTTAATTTAAATCAAAATTATGACAAAAGAAATTCATTTACATTTACATTTTTCAACAAGCAAATATCTTTCTTACATGTCAAAATATTTGTTCACATTAATATAAAAATATTTTTAAAATATGGAAATCACATTCATCGTCTTTCAACGTGAAGTAAATAATTTATTTGAAATATTCTTATATTTGAAGTATAATATTCTTATTCTATTATGCAAAAAGAGTTTTTCTATTCATAACGTTTTCTATGGTGATCACTGGCAAGAAATTTTACAAAGCAAAAGATAAAAAGTGTATGAAAAAATTGTTCACGCAAGTTGTTCAGTTGTTTTAGCGAAGGAGGAAAGGGGAAAAAGAAAGAAGTAGAATCTATTTTTACTTCGAATTATAAAGGTTTCATTAATCAAACTTGGAGATAAAATGGTCAATTCATAATATTGACTTCTACAATTTGAAACTATTCGAGTTGTAAAGGTGAACTAGTAGAATAGCTGGTACGCTCCAAAAATACGATTTTTATATGAAAAAAATTTTATATCATAATCAATCTGATACTCTCGATACACATCAAAAGCGATATTGATACGAGATTGTTTTATTAGGGTCATGTGTCGTATAATTTGACCTTTCGACTTTATAGCTCTCGATTTCACTAGTGTTCTTATTTTAAAATCATAGGTAGAAAAGTGTGGATAATGACCTGAATTATGCTTTAGCAATCGAAACAGTTGATTTAAAGTTAGACTACTATTGCAACGTACGTGTCTGTCCCAAGGAAAAAGACAGCAAACACATAACGTATATTGTTGACCGCAAAACTTTGCGTATTATTTCCACGTCACGAAGTGCATAATCAGCGAAACAATGGGCTCTACACAAAAGCTCGACAAAACAATTCTCTGAATCTATTTTCCGATTTTAAGACTTTAATACATTCGTAGAGACTAAAATACAAGAAATATAAAAGTACATTTACATTACATATAATGTAACGTAAAATTGTAAATATATAAAAAATACACAAGTCACTACAAAATAAAAATTGGATATTTTAAAGCTGTTGTAATATCGCATTTTAAAAGTTAATTTTATATTTTTTTATATTTTAGATTTTTTAAATAGTTTATTATATACGCTTTTTCCAATTAAAGCGAATTGTTTAAAGAAAGATTGTCATTTTAGTTTTTTAAAAGATTTTTAAAAGATTACGTTGCAAGAAATGTTTTGTTCGCTTATCACCTATAATTACTAAGGCAAGGAATTATTGTTTATTTTCATTCATTTGAACATTTGAACATATTTCGGACGAAAGTAACAACGAAATAATCAGCTTAAAGACACATTCTGTATTACATTCACGTGTTGTCTTGTTGTAGAAACGGTGACGTTACGTATGCATGCACAGCGACAATTTAACATTCCCTGAGGAAGATAAATGCCACCGTTGTCACGTACGTCATACGAGTCCTCCACCTGGCCACCCGGTTGTTCACTATACGTGCCCAAATATATATTTACGAACCGAATGTGAAGATAAAATCGTAATGATACAATAAGACTCGATTTTGATTTCAATTCAAAGCGAACCGTTTCTAATCCGCTTTTATATAATACAAATTCATGCCGGGACAGTGTCCGAGAATTCTGGAATATGAATTGAGTGACAAAACGGACTATGTACAGATATCTGAATGTCAAACGTAGATTGTTCAAGATTTGTAAATAACGTATGAATTAATTAAAAGTTTATAGTTGATGAGATCTCTTTATTACTGATATCTTTGTTTTAGTAACGATCCATCTCTGTTATGTTTATCACGCACAAAATTGGCAATACCTATAAATCCACTTTATCTGACCAAGATACTATTCTTTATTCTTCTACATTAAATGACAAAAAACTTTATATATATTTATATATATATGTGTGTGTGTAAAACTTTGTCTTTTATTAAATACAATATCATCTATTACTCTCTCTAAAATGTATATCACTCTTTATCATGTATAAACATTACTACTATTTCTAGGAAATCCAATAACGTTTCCTTCGCATAGTTTTCAATGGTTAATAGGAAACAAGATTTCTGGAATAGTCTGTATATCCCACTGCCCCCTCTGGTACTCGACAAAGTAACGTGAGGCGTTTATTGCCTCGTATATAATTAGATAATTTCACAATTTATTAGATAATTTCACAATTTATCACTTAATGACGATTATTGCTTGAGCGTACAATATTATAATCGTACTATTATGGTCATATACGACATGTTGATCTTATTATAAACGCTTTTTCATGGATCAATGTTACACTATACATATAAATACGTTATAAGAACGCGAATCGTAAATTACACACACAAAAAGGAAACGTTAATTATATTTATAAATCCTTAGTTATACAGTCAAACCTCATTTTTATTTATTCCCTAGAGAAAATCTCAAAGTCAAAAGAAAAAGTTAAAGAAAACCTGTATCGAAAAGAAATAGAAGATTGACTCAAAGTATTTTTGGAGCGTACCAGCTATCCTACTAGTTCACCTCTACAACTCGAATGGTTTTAAAATGTAGAAGTCAATATTATGAATTGACCATTTTAACTCCAAGTTTGATTAATGAAACCTCTATAACTCGAAGTAAAAATAGATTCTGCTTCTTTCTCTTTCTCCTTTTCTCTTTCCTCCGCTTCTTCTTTCGCTAAAACAACTGATTGTGTGACCAAACGACAAAAACAAGTCCCAATTTCTTATTTTTAGAACTATTAAACTTATTAAGATCTTTTTTCTGTTTTTTTTTAATAACTTTGAGTTACTTATAATTTTAATGTACATTTTCATGTTCTAGTGTCAAAAATTCCGTCGAAACCTTTTTAAGTCAAATTTTTTTTTCGCACCTCTATAACTTGAAATACTCGATAACTCAGAATTATTTTCTGTTCCTTTAGATTCGAGTTAGCGAGGTTTGACTACACTCAAGTAGAACAAAAAGTTAAAGTAAGGTCAATTTGACGTTATTAATCAATTTACATCATGTTTTGGTCATGATTTAGTCATTGGTCATGATGACGTCAAATTAACATTATGTTGACTGTCCGTTCTATTCTTGGGTATCTATTATGATGATAAATATTATACAATTAACATTTCTATTTTTAAAGTATAATTTTTGCTACGTTTTCTGACTTCAACCTCTGTACATTCCAGAATACGACCATATGTTGTAATTAGAATGCGGGTTCCGTTATCATATAGAGAGCGGTTTGTTTGAAGAATTAGCAAAATATGCAAAGTGCAAGTCTGTTGACTCGGTCTTTGTCTCTCAAAAAGTTAGGAATACAATAACCTCTACATGCCAATGGTTGCTTCGTAGATAATAAAGAACTATGTGTACTCAATTAATGTAATTAAAGTGTTTTCGTGAAAAGAACGTGACAGTTATTATAGAGATCTTTATACAGATTGTTTCACAAGTTTAAAAAGTGGCGAACAAAATGTGACGATCATGCACAGCGAAGGTCATCTAAGCAATCTAGGCCAGTAGCTTTCAAATATGTATGCCGTCACTATCATTTTAAGATCATTATTGTTGATACGTTTTGTGCTCATTGCGACTTTTTAAAATTATGTGTGGCACAAAAATATAAAAAAAATGTAGAAGTTATTCCTCAAGTAGATTCAAACTCGTTAAATATTGTAAAATTATATTAGAGTTGATATTAATTAATAAATTATTTAATTTAATAATTTTATCAGATAAACAAAAATTAATAATTTTATTTAACAATATTATTAAATTAAATAAATTAATCATTTTATTTAATTTAATAATATTTATTTATAATAATTTATAATAAAATATTTTAGACTTCGGCCGACGTTACTGCGCAGTTCGTTCGCATAATTTCAGAATGACTACTGCTCCTCTGTGACAACTGAAAAATATCTACATTTGTAATAACGCCCACTAATTGCACCATTGTTTTTCGATTGATCACGTACGTAGAATATCGCTGACCATACATGAACAAGCCTTCAAGTCGGACCTAAACTCGCGCAGAGAGAAAGAGCGTTTGCCAAACGAGTCTGGAAGAGACTGCACGACAAATTGCGTAAACCGGGGATTGCAAAAATCTCGCTATAACATACGACAATTTACAGCACCTACTTAAATTACTCCGAGACTACGTATATTATACACATGTGGATATGTCCATGTGTTGTATATATAAGTAGCAGAAACGAGAGAGAGAGAGAGAAAGAGAGACAAAGAGAGAAAGAGAGAAAAAGAGAGAGACAAAATCTCAAAATCTCATGTCTAGCTGTCTTCGTGAGGCCTTCGCTAAACTTTCTTCATTTTATTTTGCAACCGTGCGGATACAACAGCGCAATAAGGCTTCACATCTCATCGAGACGCTGTACCCTAATTTCGCAAATGTATTGTATATCGTAACCATCAGCCACGACGAGGGATCCTATCTGAAGAGTGTATTTGTATACCTCCGAGTTTCAACACAAGATTTACACAAGACAACAGACAAGATAATCTCGAGAAATCCTTAACATACAAAATTATTCCTTGCAGCACCTTTGCAGATTGCTCTGAAAATTTACAACTATTTTGAAGAATACAAAAAATTCTGTAGGCACTTTCTCCTTATTCCGAAGAAAATATCGAACCTTTCATTAATAATTTTGTGATGACAAAATGAAAAATCCAAGACTTGTGCTGACTTTCTCGAGATCTTGAAATATGCACTCACTTGTGAGTCGGCGTTTGCGATGCTCTTAGCTCGTCACTATCCTTATATATTATTGATAAACATTTTAACGACCATTAAAAAAAAAAATACTTGCGAGCTTCAGATACTGTGAATACTTGAAGGGTATTCGATAAGAGACGCTGGATGAATCACCTTGATGTGTCAAGTTTTAATATGTGGATATTGCGTGTGTGAAATAGTGATATAAGAATTTTTGCGTAGGAGGAAAGGGGAGATTGTGATAGAGACTGATAAAGAGAGTCATTATTAAAAATAAAACATAAAGAGCACTGATAATAGGATTTAAAGTTATTGTTCCATAAAACAGTTTAAAGTTATTGTTCCATAAAACAGATTTCTTTCCTTTTTTGCACACATCGAAACGTATCATTCAGAAGCATTGCACACATGCACAAGTGATGTATGTCGTATTGCTCGAAACGAGCTGTTCTCTAAATCAACAAAAAACACGATAGCCATACATTCTTTTCAAAGATTACAAAGCAACGAATTCGAGAAACATAGATCAACTCGCGTATTTTCCACGTTCCGCGATATCTATTTAAGCAGATATAAATTTATCTGTGATATCGGCATGAAAAATTCGTCCGAGTTCGTGCACATGAATAAATTTACTCGATCAAAAACCTGTACATGTGGCCCAAAACATTTTCCCCATGCACATTTTTTGCAATAATAAGATGGGATTTAACGGCAGATGAGTAAATGTTATCTTGTTGTTAATGATAATCACTGATAATTTTCGATAAAATATTTTAAAAGATAAGATCATCAAAGTCCGAGTGTCCCTTCTATAAATGCACGCGTAAAACTATGTGTCCTGCGATAAGAATAATCTAACACAATGAAGTGGCGTTCGGTATTTTTATCTGGACAATAATTATCGTATGTAATACACGTTTCCTTAGTCCCGAGCAAACAATTAGTCTTCTGATAATTACACATTAAACGAATGATATTTCTTGCTCGTTCATTGCCGAGTTATGAAAGCCTTCGAGTGACTGAGACCATCAAAATGTCCGACACAACTGTCCGTCTATTGGAAAAGAGAAAAAATATAGAATACGACGCATCACCCGGTATTTAATTGCTCGCATCCTCGACAAGAAGATGAGTATTATTACCGAGGTGTCTCCGCAGGATAACATTAAAATAACGTAATAATGCTACGTCCTGAATTACGTGGTCGGCTGTACTAGACTCCAAATGGTGTCATCAAGGCTGCAAGAGTTGATTTCTAGTTCTCTCAGATGATGCGATACCAGCACGTTACTTTTATATTCGATGGCACGATAAGGCAACGATTGATCGATATCGCGTATCTTCGCATTCTATCATACGTAACACATTCGGATATTCATTATCAATCATCCAAATTATCCAAAGTTTTAGAATATGTAAATAATAATCCGCAGATAATGCCGATGAAATGGAATTTTATCATAACGAGTGAAACGCGATTTACTTCGCGCGCTCACTTGTTTGGGAGATAAGACGGAACAAAGACTCTTCGATGTTTACCGCTCAATATTATTTTTATACGTTTATCTGTGACTATACGTTGATTAAAGCTTCGAAGTTTCGAATAATGCTAGAGAGGAATGTGTTTTGTCTCCACTTTTTGAAGAAAATTATCTATTCTCTAAACTTTTCCTAAAAATATTTTTGAATGTATATTTCGAATATATTTGAGGTACACGCACATAATCAGATCAAGATACATGTGTGGCAAAGAATTACATGTCGACATACCTTAGAAATCTTAGATATCGTGTCGTAATCAGCCTTCTTGCACAATTGTGGTCGCTAATCCTATTCGAAAGAAGCATCGAATTACTCCTCTTATTACAGATTCTTCATTGGAAGCTTGGAGATTATACACACTCAGATTATTTACAACTCATGCTGACACGAATAAAAAATAATGAGGTGAAGGCAATTGGCGCATCACAGCTGCCCAATGACCTGATTTTAAAGTATTATAAATTTCAATAATCTCAACAAGCAGCAGTGAACGAGCGATTTTGATACCCGATTAATCCCTTTATATACTATTGCAAAGATTGATTTCATTGCGGAAGAATTTTTATACGAACTATAAGAAAAGAAAAAAAGCAAGACAAGCGCGTCATATTCTCAGTTTATAGATAATCGAAATACACGACATAATCTATGACGTGCGTACCCATATAAAACATGCGGCGAAATGTCACACATCGTGAAATATAGCCTGACCGCGATACAAAACGCAATAAAACGGATTGATCGTGCATATGTGTACGATACGAACACTATTATTCGCACTTCCTAGTACTATTATTAAATTATCGATCTATTAAATTATCTAGTACAGCGCGGTGCATCGGGTACAACAGGTACCAGTACAGTAAAATAGTATCTGAAAATGACAAAACGGATACACAAGTCGATTTTTTTTTATTTTTTTTTAGTTTTGTAGGGAAAAATATTTGCTACTAAACTTACTATTATTACTATTAAAAAATTTTTCAAACAAAAGTTGTAGCAAATACTTTTCTCTACAAAACTAAAAAAAAAAGAAAAAAATTTAACCAATAGGAGTCAAGATATCCAAATTTACCCCTATTTTCAAGATGATCGCCGACACACAAGGAAATTTTGTTGGAACTTTGTAAATTCGGGCATCTCCTATGACTTTCTACTCACCCTACAAAAATTGGCTTGTATCCATTTTGTAGATATTCGATGTTTTTGATATTACTCTTTTACTGTACTACATTGCTTACTTTACGTTTGCAGCATCGATCGGATTGTTTCCTAGATATTTCTGTTTAAAGTACCAGTGAAAGTCATTCATGGATCTCTTTTTATACACCGCGTTCTGGCACTGTCTTATCTCTCATATGCCGTAACAATGATAAGTATCGGGAATGCACTCGCAAGGTATACGATCGTAAGCAGTTATGTCGCATTTCTTTAGACACGCATTTCTCAGACAGGTTTGGCACACAAATGTTGCACTTTCACTCGATGGTCAATGTCATCAGAAACTAGTTTGCAACCATTTATCGCACGTCTGGCTGGTTCCTATACACGAAGAAGGAAGGCGAAGAGAGAAAGAAAATTCTGGACACATTTCGGCGATTTCTCACAGACATGTAAATCACCTGTAAGACATTCACGGTTCGGATGTTCCCAAACAATAGAATTGCTATTGCATTAAAAAAGTATTCAATACAAAAATACATTATAGAAGAAGTACGTAATATTAGATAATTAAATTAACTGACTTCAAGAAGATGATTACGTGGTAAATAATGTTATTCACGGAATAAACTAAACTTTTTATAAAAGAACCTTGAGATGACAATAAATTTTGCTCTTATATAACTAAAAAAAGCTATACATACAGCTAAATTACTCATAAGAATCGATTAAAATGCGAAAATAAATCTTCGTCTAGAAACAAACAGGAAACTGATTCGAATCGAAAGAAAAGAACCAAAAAAGGAATAAATAGATTGATAATCGCTCTATTTCTGAATGTATCAATACAATAGAATAACTATATAGTCATTTTCATATATTCATTTAATAAATAACAGTAAAAATATGATTTATACTGCATGGAAAGATTGATTGTCACTCGCTATTAACTAGCTATTTCGAGCTGCTCGAGATAAAACTTCGATCTGCGTTTCTAATATCTAATATAATCATTTATTCAACAGTGAATCATTATGTTTTAACATTCGACGGTACACTGAATAATGATTGAAAATTCCTTATATTATATGCATTCTGCGAAGTAGTGACATAAGCCAATAAAATTACAATGTCGATTTGTTAGCTTTTTTAAATAATTAATAATCTAGCAGAAAATATTCTTATCTTAAGATTTTATGGAATTTAACTTTAACATTTTTTAATTTTAATTTTACCATTCATAAAAAAATAAAAAATGCCATGATAAAATGAATTTGACATTAAACATTTCTGCATGTTTCTTCAAAAGAACTCGTTCTGTTGTATTTATTCTTCTTGTTTTTACAGTCTGTACACATGTTTCAGCATATCGTTAAAATATTAAAATATAACATCATTGCAGATATACATAATTAAGTAAATTATCACGCGGAAGCAGATATATGATAACGTGATATTCACAGAAAATGTGAGTATTCCTAAGAGTTCAATAGGAAGCTATTCGATTCCATAAGTTATTATGCAATTATGATGCAATTATGAAACAATTATATAACGAGAGATCAAACAAATACTTTTTAAAAAGACTTCATCATGCTGAATTCAAATAATGTAATACAATTCAAGGACGCGATACGTTCACGTGATTTGCAAAATAATCTTTCTACAGTTTCATGACTTTTTCCTGCATGACTACGCATTCTATAATAATGTATTATATTCGCGACTAATCAAACATTAATGTTACGTTACACTCTGATCATTGGCTTTTCTTTCCATCTCTGATCAAGTTACACCACGATTTTTTAAACTAAAGTTCCAGTGGTCTCGGCTTGCCCAATCGAATCTTATCCAATTACTACAAATCTAAAATATGTCGGCCACGTATGTCGGAATTCTCAGAAAAATCTCAGATGGTATTTAGATAAAGAACATTCGTTAAATAACAACAGTTACAGAACACATAACAGTCAATTAAATTTTTTACACAACTCGGCGATATCTATCGAGTGAGAAATCGATTCTAATGTTTCACACACACGGTATAGAATATTATTAGGAGCCGTAGGTAAATTAATATATTTTATAATTAATTAATATGTAATTAATTAATATATCCTGATGAAGAATCAATGTAATAAGGAGTCATCTTGGTTTTTCGAGTTTTTTATTTAAAAAAAAAAATCAGCATCGCAAAAATATTACATATATCGACTATTAAAAAAAAAATAATGTAACTACAACACTTGAATTTTAAAATTCACGTATATAAATTTTGCTAAAAATAGATATTATAATTCCATGAGACGCTCTTTACTACGCGTTAAATCGCAAATATGCGAAACGTATTTGGAGAAGTTACAGTAATCTAGTAAAAAAGATGATATCGACATAGTTTTTTTTTTCAACATTTGACTTTATCACAAAATATCGCCATGTTAATTCATTTCTCAATCAAAAAGTGAAAACGTGTCAGTCTTAATTGCGAATAGATTGAAGGACGTACACACTATTCGACTACGGAATGAAATACCGATAATAAAATAGGAATAAAAGATTACTTACTATTTTTACGACCTTCTCGGACTTTATACGTGAGGTCGGTGAATGCCAAGTCGACCGGAGGCCTCTTCGGCAGATGCGTAATTGTTTTCGGCTGTGCCGGCATGATTTGCAACCGCACTGCCGAACTCTTCCTGGATTGCAAAATTCCATTGGAATCATCCGCCGTTGAGCAATTTCCCTCATGCTTCATTGTTCAACGAAATTGTTCTTCGCACTATACGTCCCTTTCTCCCGAATATCGATCGTTCTCTCTCAGACTGCGCGTGTTCGCAACGTTTAGAGATTTATAAATCACTGTTCGCGAAGGTAACACGCGAGAAAATTCCGTAATCGGCGATTTATTTTTCACAACCTGCAATATCGTGCGCCCACATGATGCAATGCACTTCGCAAACTGATATGTTAGAGATAGCGTTTTATTTTGGGGGGAAAGAGAAAATTATATCCGTATTACGGAGCAAGTTAAATTTGTACACCTATTCGCTGACGTTGTGGAATCAGCCACGTGGAACTACTTATTTAGAATTTATTTCAGTTTTCAAATCTCTTTTCTGTAAGAAATTGCGCTTCTTTCGATTCAACCAAGGTAAGGTCAAAGTTTTACAGTGACTTGATAATATCATTCATGAAAGATTGCGAAATATAGGTAGAAAGAAATCATAGTAAGTAACAGTAATCGGGAACTGTTGTGTACACCGGAAACTGTTAATATATTTATACAATACGTATGAATGTTATCTATTTCGTCATTTTTCAAAACTGTAACACTGCGATGGCTATTCCATCGCAGTGACCATATGAAACATAAAACGCGATTAATTGTGGTTACTAACAAACAATTTACTTTAATAAATTACACACGAAAAAAGACTAGCTACTATAGCAAATCTATTCGTAAAAATGTGGACAGCTAACATTATTTGTAGCGAGAGCTATAATTTTGCAATAGCAGCAAAACTTTGTCAATACTTTAACAAAATCTTTTATTATAGTTGACAAAGGTTTTGCTACTATTGCAAAATTATAGCTCTCGCTGCAAATAATAGTTATTCATGAAGTTTGAATTTATCAATTTTGCCATCAGGTTCAGCAATTTGAAAAACCCTTAGATTTGAATAAATTGAAAGTGGAAAAACTACAGAAAATGATTATTCGTTCTTGTGTGCATTTTTTAAAATTAAACAGTGTTATTAAAGATTTTTTTCATTATCAACGTTTAAATTATTAGAATGTTCACTAAAAACCGGCAAATTAACTCTAATTTCATAACAAAATGTGGACATTAATTGCACACAGAAAGATATGTCATAAAAATCTATATGTAATAAAATTAAGAATAAACAAGATACAAAATTGATTTGTAAATTAGTGTTTTATAAACCAGCGCAAACAATTTTTGATCGATCATCGTCATTGCATATTATGTTGATTTTTTCACGATGATGATTATGATTTATCCGCATGCTTCACACAAGACTCTAAATTTTTGTGTAACTATTTTCTTTTTTCCGATATTCTAAAGCAAGAAATATTTGAGTATTGTGCTCCGATAATGTCGCGACAAGAAAGGCATGTCGGATTCTCGTGGCAGGCACACATTTCTTTGAAACACATTTCTTTAGTACACTATAATTTCTCTTTTTTACAAATGTACTAGTACTATTCCAATAAATCTGAATACAGCAAAAATCGAACAGAATCGGAAACACTTTTCCGCGAAAAAAAGAATAATTTTGATACACTGATTTTCTCTTACATTGCCCGACGGTGTTTCTTTTTGCTGTCGTTGGAGAAATTTCTCCATAGACATGAAAGCTAGCTCTAAGATGTAACGAGGCGCATCTCCGGAGTTGGTCCAAAGCGATCGCGAGTACATACAACGTGTTAGTGCCGAGGATGACAGACACGACGCGCTCGATGCACACGGCTGCACGTGCTGCGGCGTACTCCCGAGCGTGCGCGATGCACCGCGGCTTTTAGATTCCCACCGGATGCGCTCCGATAACAAAGCATGCGGCAGGAAGGACCCGGTGGGGAAACAGTGAGAGCAGCGGTGCTTCGTATCTTCGCACCTTGCCTTTCACGACACACTTGCCACCGTGACGACTCGAGACCAACTGAGCTAAAAAGCCTATGACTGCAAGTCCATCACCGTCGACCGCTACCGTGACGTCCCTTTGTCTCGCTCCCCTGGCCATCCTTCCCTTTTTCCATTCCGTGCGAATCAAGAAAGAAGGCATTCAAAGTAGTTGCATATGAGAACAACGCTATCGACAGATCAAAGTCTGTCTAGAAGGCGATGACTGACGTAATGTTACATCCGCGTCGAGGGAGCTCAGCCATCCTCTTTGATCTTATCACGATCTTTTCATAATTTGTTATCATGATGGAAAATATTAGAAAGTTGTATATAGGCAGATGTGACTTCTGTCGAAAATCGAACGAAATCCTCACCTCGGTGCATTTTAACGAATCGCACTCAGATAAGAGACTCCGATACCGTCCATGCTGCATGGATTCGAGAGGAATCCGCGTAAGACACAACAAATTTGAAACAAGATTAAATATAACAGTTATTTTTAAATTACTTGCAGCCATTTCTAGAAATTCTGGATACATTATGCTCTTAAGGAGCAGGACATAAACGAATCTTGAATTGCCATCGCGAATATTTACGTAAATGGCTTCAGAGACAAAGATATGTTTACCCATCGTGATAGCTCGCAAGGGAAGAGATAAAGGAAACGAAAGAAAACTCCTAACGCGTTATAAGCCCAAATTAGATGATATAAATAGAATACGAAGAGTACACTAAATCGGAGCGCACGAGATATAAACACATAGTCGAACATATCCCATTTGGTTGATGTACACAGTGCGTCATGAAAGAGCTAACAAAGGACGCTCGCAAAGTGCCATATTGGTTTTGGGGAAATATACATATTTTTGGAAAGTACTTGTCGAAACAAGTTCACACTAAGAAGAAAAAAGTGTTGAGTAAAGAAAATATTTATTGATTCAATTATATGTGGCACGCAAATATTTGTTAATTCACAAAAATATATGTTTCGGCAAGTTAACATATTTAACTCAAAAATATTTATTTGAACTAAAGAAATATTGCCAGTTAAACGTATTTAATCAATAACTTTCTTCTCAGTATATATACCACCCAAAACGAAGGGTGAAAAATTGAGGACCCTAACTTTGGACAAAATTTGATTTTTTTTCGATTCGACATCATAAGTAGATTTCAAACATATCAGTGTTTTGCTTTAAATTAAGTTTTGGTTTTAAATCAAGTTGTCCGCGCACAGTCAAATATCATGTACTGTTGAATATTATATATTTCTAAAAAAACAATTCTTGACACCTTCGATTGAATTAACAATGCAATAAACAATTATTATTTTGACTTTAAATATTCCACAGCTATATCTTGGGACGTAAAATGAGAAAAAGAAATACGACAGAATGTATGCGGTGCAAGATTTAAATATTAGTTGATAAGAACAATACAGGAAAGTGCTTATTAACCGACACTGAGGATGACTTCATTTAAAATTCGAAACGTTTGTATAATTTGTTTGTATATTTTTTTGTGAATTTTTTTGTGAACATATTATCGACACTGCCATCCAGCCTATTCGTTTTTGCCCTTTATTTAGAAACTGTGTTATTGAAAAACAGCACAAACATTATTGTCATTTATTGTTATATATTTCTCGACGAGTATACTTTTCAAAAAAATATATACATTTCCCCAAAATTAAATAGCACTTCGTGAGTGTCCCTTATAAGTTGTTCCAGATTAAAAATTTTTTATTTATCGATTTTTAAAATAGAGATATACATATTATTATGCATAGCGCGAATGCCAACGATGATTCTTCATAATTTCAATGCAATCAGCTATCTGGAATATACCGATTAATAATGCATTGCACGAACCATTGCTGCTAAACACTATCATATACCTGTATCGATGTTTCATAAACGAGTTTACGAAACGATGTTATCGAAGACGGTTAATAACATTGCTCAAGGTCTATGCAATATTACGGACTAAACGTACGCGCCGCGACACTAATAAGAAGTGCGCGATCGGAAATTTTTTTTAAGAAATTGCAACGAAATATGCCATTAGGATAACCTAAGGAAACCTAAAGGTAATGAGCTAAGTCATCAAAGATAACATATCATACGTATCATATCCGACAGTAAAAAAATTGCTCATCAAAGCTCATTGGAGATAATTATTCATAATTTTTATGAGATGACAATTCTGAAAACTGCCTATAGCTATGGAATTAGCTTGCGCGTCATATACTCATTCATAATGCAAAAGAGATATAGAGCGGCCATTGTAGTGCCATTAAAGGATTGCCATTAATCGATTGACGTAATGATTTAATAGGAGTCTAAAAACCGTGATAAATTAATATTAAATAAATACGATTATCATGATCGACGATTTTCTATTCTCTAATATATTTAAATTAAATTTGGACATATTGCGCGTTCAAACTTTTGACTGGTACTGTACGTCAATGTGTTAATAATCGTAAAGGAAAAATTTTTTACGAAATCTCTCTATGTCAATACTCTACATCTCTTATCATGTTAAAAATAAGGTATCAACGACACAATTAGACGAAGTCTGACGTCAATTAAAACCTATGTACTCCGCACGAATATACGATCACTGGAAGATTGAACAGTCAATCATTGAACGCGTTCATAAACATTGAACGTTGTCCGATAGCAAAAACTCTACTTTACGTCACGGACATGCTTGTCCATTCATTAAATACAACACATATTTTTTGGTCGAGCACAATACGCCTCATATTACTTAGGATCGAAATTTCGATACATTTGCGACTGCATCTCGTCACTGGTTTATAATTGCACTCTTGCAAAATGTAAAATTGATAATAAGGAAAACGTAAAGAAATCGAAAAATACTTCAAGCATTAAGAAAATATAAGTTAGAGTCAATTAAAACCTGATCATATTAAATATAAACTGCAAAGTCAATATTGTATTGTTTTTTTTAAATATCCTCAACGTTACGATTAAAAAACAAATAAAAAAAAACAAACAAATCCGCAAAACACACAAGCACGTTCATACCTAAACGATAAAAAAATTTGATTTTGAATTTCCTTTTAAATCATCATGATGATTTATCGTAGCCCTGCTTGGGGTCATCGTAAAGGTCGTAAAATCAGCCGACAAAGCGTGAAATCAAAGTTTGATAAAAAATGCGCATACATTTAACATGCGCATAACATTTCAAAAGTAGTGCTTCGAAAGACGCCGTCAGACAATGACGCATGTCGAACTACGTTCTTTCTGTTAATACGTCATTGTATGTGCGCATACAATACAAAGTGTGAATGCAAAATGCGCTGCATGAACCATTTTTTATTCTCGTTGAAGCTCGAAATATAATATTTTATAAATTGGAAGGAGCTTCCGACAAAATTTTATATATATATATATATATATATATATATATATATATCACACACAATTCCATCATACATTTATTGTTCTTTTGCGTTTATGTAATTAATAACTCATTACGCAATAAAGAATTATTATATAATCTCTCCTCAAGTACGAGGATGCACGAAATGCAATCAATTTTTTATTTCGGTTCACGTGAAGACGAGATTTTTATATCAAAAGAAAAAATTAAGAAACTAGAGACAAGTTTTCGATCTTTAATTTCCGATAAATTTACAGTGTGTCGTAATAGCGGAAGTGTTCGGCACTGCTGTCGTGACTCTTTTGCCGATAGCTATTTTTTTTCTTGCTAGAAACCTCAGAATAAAATTATACGCGGAAGAGAACGCAGGATTACAAGATCCACGAAGAAAATTAAATAATTAGAATTAGAAACGTAGAACAAAATGATTTTCTCTGTTTTCTTGAAAAGTAGCAACTGTTACATAACAGTTTCAGAAAGCATAAGAGCAATTTTGTCGTCATAAAGCTGATAAATGCTATTAAGTTTCAATTTAATTTTACCATAATTATGAAGTGTATTGTAGTTATAAAATTATATCGTAATTATGAAGCGATTATCGTAATAATTAAGTGCATTAACATATGCTGAACAATTTGTTCTAATAAAAATTATTTTTATTATTTATATAAAATATTCTAAACAAAGGAGATAACGATGTTGAGATATCAGTCATCAGATTACAACATGGTAATGATTAATGATTTAGATGAGAAATTTTTGAGTTTTGTGTGAATAGAATAAATAATTTGTTAAGCACAATTTATTGACAAACTGAAAGAAGTCACATTAACTCGTTGACTACTCCGAATGTTCGCGAATACTTTTCTATCGTTATTTTTCTCAACTGACTTATCAGTAGACTTTCTTATTTTTATAAGAAAACACATGGATCACAAAATCTTGGTGATAAAATAAATATCTTAGCGAAAAAAATGTATGATTCGAATACGAGCGGGTCGTTAGAGATCATATTTTCCACGGCGTACTATTGCTGGAATCGTTTCGCGAGTGATTCATGCGCGAGCTGCCAAAGCGAACGTCATTTACACAAGAAAGAGAAGCACAAAGTCCACTCGAACGAATCACCAATGAGCGTGATAACAGTGTAACGGTCGCAAGGAAAAGTAGAAATTTTGCTGGTGCACTTACTCGGCCGTGAGCCGTCATCGTGCTCTTTGTTCTCCGATATCGCACCAATAGGGTTAATTAAAACGATAATAACATTAAAAGTCCTTCACGTTTTGATACTCGAACGGACTGATGTCTTTTACAATTTTAGTTTTTTATAATTGTTTGATTTGATCCTATGTGATGCACTTTTTATTTTTTTACCTTGTTGTGCGAAGAAATTTACTTTATTTGAGAAGGACCACAATCCATGGTCGAAATGTTGTAAATTTTGAATATAGTTCTTTCTTGGCCAGTTCGAATGTCAATTAATTTCTCTCAGTTTTGGATAATAACATTGTCCTCATATCACGGCGTGTTTACCCAATTATATTACCCAAGGAGATAACAAAAAGTCAAAATAATGTCAATTTGATGTCATTTGATGTCATATTGACTGAATCACGACCAGAGCATGACATTTTTTAGGTCAGAATTTAGTTGATTCCAGTGATGTCGAATTGACGAGTCCATTGACGTCAAATTGACATTATTTTGACTTTCTCCTTGGGTAAAGGTAGTCATATTTGATGTCAAATTATTTTTACTTTCTGTTCTCCTTGGATACGGATTTCACTTTATTTCAGCAAATAAGTAAAGATAAACCGCTCGTGATATGAGAAGATCACGAAACTTGTGTCGAAAGAGAGGAAAAAAAGAGATAGGGCGCTCGTGACATTTAATTAACAATAATTTTAATTTACATTTTTTAAAGTTGTTTTCGTAAACCACCTGAAGATAGTGCGTGTTGAAGATAAAAGTTGACTTTAATTGGTCAGACAAACACGTGGAAAAATAGAGGTCGCGATAACGCAATTAAAACAAAGTAATCGTAAGATGAACGCGAGATTCTTTATACTTGTCAAATGCGTTTCCACTGCCTCATGGGTCATTGCAATCATGTGAATCAACGCTGTAAATCGCATGTGAAGCGCATAAATAAACGTCAAAAAAATCTCTAATGATTTGCTAGCTACATCTCATTAAAAAATTCCCTATGTGTATTTATATGATCTGGATGATCTTGTAATAGCTCTTGCTGGTTTTGCATAATAGAAAAAAGAACTTTTTGTCGGTTTTTTCTTCTAACAAAAAAAGTCTTGCAAATACTAGGTAAAAAAAGTTCTTCATTCTTCAGATAGATGATCTAAAGTCAATTAGTTTTGATATGTGAGAATGCTTTTTTTAAAAATGCTGTTGTGAAAGAATACAGCAGACAAGAACCTATTATTTGGCCAGGATAAAACGAGTATGTTGTATAAAAGATTATATTGCTTCGTGATTACGCAATGTATTAGCTCATTTCAATTTGCTAAAAATAAAAAACTGATGTATAATGATTTGGAACCAATGTAAATTTTATTTGTTTTTAATTCATCTTGTTGACTTTTTCAAGCAATAAGATGAATTCCGAGCTCTTGCACAATGATGAGCGTAGAAAACCTTAAAGATATCTCTGGTATCCGTTCGAAGATCAATGCGCTACGATTGATAATGAGAAGGAACAAAGTATCAAATAAGTGCAAAGTCCTCTACCAGCATCCTTTCCTAACTATCAATGATACACGCGTGCTGAAGTGTTCAAGAAGAGAATATAACATATCGTTAGCTAGTTTCTTCACGAGCGCGATTAGCAATTTAAATTTCCTGCATTCTTAGCACGTTCAAGTGTCTGGTATTGATATGAGAAAGATTAATTCGACGAAATCGTTTTAATTGACTTTTTATTAATATTCACCAAGATATCTTACATCGAATGTAACCATCTCGACGGAAATGACATTGTAATTTTTTTATTACGTTCTTAAATCGCCGCGGTAATTTACCGCGTAACGCGTGAAGTGGAACGAAATTACTCTGATACAGCAAAAAGAATATATCTAAGTTCGTTATCTAATAATTATTATTCGATAAAATATATAAAACCAAGTTCCTAGTAATCAGAGACTTCAGATTGAAGGTCGGAGTAGATCGCCAGATGACAAAGTTCAAATTCCGAAGTATCTTAAGATTCTATTCACGTCGATTATCAGGCAGAAATTTATCAATGATTAACGATATCAATTGTGTCGTGGAAAAATCAGCTCTTTGGCTAAGGTTAACATCTTAGAGGAAATTACAAAATTTTGTACAATGCTAAGTGCATCATTGAAGTTCTAATTGTTTTAAATTTGAGATAGAACAAGATGTGCCGGGAAGTATATCAAATGAATGAATGAATTAATTAATGTAGTTGTGTCTCACTATCTTCAATTTTGGTTACTTTAACAAATATGCATTATTTCGATATGTTAAATTAATAATTTTGTAATTTTTAATTGATACACCAAAAGCATAATTTAATTTGTTAAATTGTTATTTAAACTTCCTTTCCTTTATTCCGCAATCATTTACGAGAGGTGATTAGAAAATATTGATTTCAAACTACTAAACAACAAGTCCCTACTGGACTTATTTTTTTAGAAATATCTTACGCATTACGTAATTATACAATTAGAAAGTTGAACGTCATAAATGCGAAAATACAGTTTAGTAAGTAGAAAACAAAAATATTATCGACTATATGGATGAACGAGGGTATTCTGATAACACTGAATTTTTTAACTCGACGATGTCAAACATGATGATAAACAATAGTTCTCCATGCCCTAATAACGTTCTATAAAGCGAGTGCATTGCGTCATTCTCGTGGGCTTAAAAGTTTCAAAGATTTTTTTCATAAATACACCGAATTCCCTTGTTATTCTATTGTACATATCGTTATCTGTATTATTGCGATAATTTAGATCGCATCGTTGATATGAAGCTTGAGGGAGATATTTATTTTTAGTTCTCTCTTATTTAATTTATTTAAAATTATACTTATACTTATTTAATTACATATACACACTTAGAGAAAGTTGTAGCAAAATATAAGAAAAAAGTATACAATTTTAAGAACTCACCCATTAATTCCATTACTGAGCAGACCATTCTGCATGCTATTTTTTCCACCTTCCACCATGGTCGAAGTTACGTTTCTCCACACACGTTCAATTTACAACACATATGACACAAAGCTGAAATTTAAACAAAAGAAAATATTAATGTAAAGATATAGAAAACTGCTATATGTATCGATACATTTACTGGAATGTTTGTTGTAAATATAATCATGTAAAAAATTACTTATTCATATTGCTAAACACTTACGAGGAAATACAAACGTTGTACGGGAAAAAATCTCACAAAAAGGTAGTGTAATTCTAAATAAATAAAAGTAATTATATATGTGAGCATAAGTCACATATGTAAGTAAATATGCTACAAAGAATGTGCTTTGACTGAAAATTATGAACGCATTGATGCATTTTTCATTAATAGTTATCTTTAATCGCTGTTAGCATGTTTATGAAACTTAAAATTCAAGAAAGAACATAGTTATTTTGAGTCACCAATTTACAGACAATTTACATTGTAAATGGGACGCAAATCTGATTTCTTAGCATATACTCTTTAATTGATTTATATCCGTTTTATCCTTTCTGCTCCTTTCTTGTTCTCTTCGCTCACCATTTTCTAATTATAGGAGTTACTTCATCAAGGTTGATGCAACAAACTGACAGACGAAGTTCATGTTCAACACCGCAGACAGCGCTTTACAATATTGCACACATGTTGTACCAACGACATTCGTGAGCAATTGTGATCACGTGTAATTCAATCTCCATTTACGAATGATTACGGTGGAGTTCATGGATACATGGGTATTATGTATGGAGAAACACAGAATGCGATTCACTATTCTTAACGTACATCACGTAGCAGTAATACGTTTCATAATATCCTTCTTTCGCCACCTTTTCGTCGCGCTCGCTTTGCAGACAACCGGTGTTTCGCTAAAATTTAACAATTTATTCCGTAATGTTTCAGTTTCTCGAAATTTCAGTTAGTTTTGTAAATGAAGAATGTTTGTAGCTTCCTATTTAAATTAATTATCATTCATTATTCATTCAAGTTTATATTATTCATTATCAATATATCAACGTTTGCATCAGATATCACGTTTCGCTCAGATAATCTGAAATAATTTTAATCCATCCAAATTACCATTTCTATGTTAATTGCTTTTTTATTATCTTTTCAAAGGTTCGTAGATGTGCGATATGCAAAATAAACTTCGGCGGACAGATTTTTGAAGTTATATAAATGTGCTCCATTAAGATTCCTCCGCTTGCGGCCGAAAACGCGGAGTTATTTGGAAAATATCGCGCCTCAAAGCACGAGTGATACGAGGCAACGTGCCATGCACGCGGTGTTTCATCGTATAAATTACGAAAAATATTCCGAGCCGGCTGTTTCTCTTGGCATGGTACACGTGCAACGTACCCCGTCAGCGAATAACGATAATCCCTACATAGATACCGTGGCGGCTGGCACGATGTAATGCCCGAAACACACCAGCGATGCACCTCTCTACACTTTCACGAGTACATCGCTCTAAACAGACTTTTATCCAGTTTCTAAACCTATATAGTGCCATGTAAAACTTGAAAAAGTTATATACATCCGTATATATATAATATACATAATTTTTATATAACTTTTTCAAGTCACGTGGCGTTGATATAGGTTTATATATGTATAATATTTTCAATTCATTCAAATCTCGACTATTTAATTAATATTTTCCATTTACGCCAGTTGTGTGTAATTCTTTTTCTAAACAGAAAAGTTGATTATAGAGATTCAATGAACCATTTATGTGAAATGGCGAATCAATAACCTGATAACTTCGAATGGAATGCGAATAAACTATACTATATAGTTATATACTATATATAGTATATATACTATAATTGTACGCGCGGCACATTCGAGTAATTATATAGTATTTACTATGTAGATATATATATGTATGTATGTGTGTATATATATAGTTCTTCGCGAATAAAGTAAGCTTCATTCCAATTTCACCAAATAATCATCAATTTACCTATATTCCTAAGTTTCTCTCGCAACGCGATTGATAATCAATGATCAATGATCAATGAAGTTAGTAATAGTGAAGCGCACACACACACACACACAATAGGCGCGCAAAAGTGAAGATTTAATAATTACCCGAATGTGCCGCGCGTCCAATTCCGCGCTTTTGAATTTCGGTCTTCGTGAACTGACCGGCGTGATCGAAACCAGGAAATGAAGATGGATCGGATCCGGAGAACGAAGATCTCTGCGGCGCGACGCACTCTCACGCGCGTGCTAATTCACGACGTGACATCGCACTAAGCTCGCCGATCGATCGCGCGCCGGCTACGTCTTCTAATCGCTTCGACGTCCCCGTTCACGGATCTCGCGCAGGCCGGGATTGGTCGTCGATAAAAGTCTTCGACAACTTTGACACTCGCCGCTTCTCCCTAGCCCCACCAAACCGCGAAAGGCGAACACGGCCGTTTGTTCGCCATTCACGCACTGCGGCCTTTAATCGCGCGTGTCTGTATGAGTATGTGTGCGTGGCTCGAGCATGGCGGACGACGTGCTTAGACGTGCGAGAGTCAGCTGACCGAGGCTTGATAGTCTGACGCTTGTGTGACTTAATACTTGTGTGCGTTAGATGTATAACCTTATGGTCCGTTCACACATACATAATTGAACTCTCTTACTAATCGCGTTAGGAAGCGGAATATAAATCTTTAATGATTTTTTAAAATAAAGCTTAGATTATACCGAAGAGAAATGTAGTTGTGATAATCGTTTAGCGTTCAAAATTAGTAAAACTTGTTTTTCCTGATTATGTCTAAATAAGCAACAGGGAAATTCACATTTGGTGCTTTCCATCTAGCGACACAAGTCGACACAAGTGTCATTCTATCTTTGTTATTTATGAATGTTAAAAAAAGATAGAATGATGCTTGTGTCGACTTGTGTCACTAGATGGAAAGCATCGATTGATGACATCTTGGCTGGTAACTTTTTATCAGCCATCGGTGTAATCGCTGACTACTCGTCATTGAAGAATGTTGATGTTTGTTGCATTAGATGAAATACATAGCAAACATGTATTTAATTATATAAAATATATTGTATATAAGTTTCTTTTGGGTTACTTTTTAAAATAAATGATTACTATGTATCGACTTTGAATAATAACACTTTGAATACTTGTAAATATTCAACTGTTCATATAGCAAGACTTGTGATGATTTCTAACAATAGTAGAAGCGTTGCTATGAAAGCATACATAAGTAATAAAAAGTATAAAAATGAGCAAAATGACGAATAATTGCAGTACTTTGTATATCTAGTGACTTTATCTTAAAGAAAAAAGAAAGTCAAAATAATATCAATTTGATATCATTTGACGTCATATTTTACCAAAACGTGACATTTTTTGTCATAATTTAGTAATGACGTCAAATGACATCAAATTGATATTATTTTAACTTTCTTTTCTCCTTGGGAAGTATTCTGCTATTATTTTGCGACGGCGAAACGAAGCGCATCGAGGTAAATTTAATCGCGAATGTGAAATACAGAGAGAAAGAAAACGTATATTTAATTATATAAAATATATTTTATAATTTTCTTTAGGATTAATTTTTAAAATAAATGATTACTATCCAATGAGAAATGATTCGGCGATGTCGAAATAATGTCAAATCGACTCCGATTTGATCGATGAATCAGTTCTTACTGAATATATATATCATTTTGAATAAACACCTTGAATACTTCTGAATATTGATCTACTCATATAGCAAGACTTCTAAGTATCCTGCTACCATCTTGCTATGGCGAAACGAAGCGTGAGCTAAATTTGAGCTAAATTTAATCGTGAATATTTGGAGAACTACAGACGCATCGAGCAAATTGCTACTATCCAAGGAGAAAAAGAAAATTAAAATAATCAAAATGTCAATTTGTCAAAAAATTGACAAAATAATATCATCTAAAAAGAAGGGTATTATTTGACGATGGCAAACTGGCTATATGATATTTTTATGTTCATGACGTTTCGACCATTGGTTCTGGTTCTTTTCAAGTGACATAATACATTTTTTCACAAGTTGGAGTCCCATTTCCCTAACAGCACAAGCACTCTTGGGGACGTCCTGAGGACGAAGGATCGTTTTTGGTCGTGATTCGGTCAAATATGACGTCAAATAACACCAAATTGACATTATTTTGACTTTCTGTTCTCCTTGGGTAAATTTAATTCTATTTTTAATTTTTTCTATAACTACGAAAAATATACGAGCAATTTTTTTACATGTCTATGGCACGTATAGTAGAAGAAACACAACAAGGCATGTACGTGATAAACTAATTTATTGGAAATGCCAAAAGTGGAAAGACAAAATAGAAGCTACAGCAATAAGAAACTCCACTTTTCGCAGACATAAATAGAACACGTGTGTTTTTCTTTTTATTTGATACATTCAAAATTTAAAAGAAACGTGATTAAACACAGAATCAGTCGCAGTCACTCTTTCTCCCTCGATTTCGTTGACGTGTTTGCCGCCAGAAGATTTATTTTCGGTTCTTTTGATGTGTTAGCAGCTCCCCATTAAAGACGCGACGATCATTTCCTCCAGTTTCAGCGGAGTCTCCTGGCCTCTCGTTCGGATTCCAGCAACGTGAGGATATCCCCTTCGCGCACGGGACCTTTAACGTTCCTGATAAGCTGCCTGTTCTGCTCGTTCAGGAATTCTACTTTGACCTGCGTGCATTGTCCTTGAGATCCCGTCCTGCCAAGGACCTTCACCACTCTCGCCCGCACTATAGGTTTCTCCATGCTCTCGATATATGTGGACTTTTAGCTTACTGCACAATCGTAGATTGATGCACGCGTAGAACAACTCTCGTGCGTAATGCTGCACTGAACGTGCAGGTCGTTACCAACTTGGACCGCATGTGGATCAAATGTCATCTTGACAATGTTCCAAGAGAGAGAGATAGAGAGAGAGAAGAAGAACGTCAGAGGAAGATGCTGAGGAGTTTCGTAGAGCGACAACGCATAGGAAACTGTCGCCAATAATATCTCTTATAGTACAATGCGAAAAACGATACCTTGTAATCATGGATTCGAGTCTTATCACTTTTTCACCTATTTGAAGGTGGTTCAAAAAATCTTGAAAAATTATGAACGTATTTTCAAGTTTCTAGAACAAGGGAGTTTCCAAAGTTTTTCGAAACTTCCATGGATAGAAATCGGACACGAAATATCCATATGATTGTAACTTCTATTATTGTAAGCAATAATATATTAATAAAAAATGTTTTACTTCTGGGCAAAGATTCTGTTATTCAAAATCACTCAAGGATATTTACTCAAAATTAATAATCTACTGGCTGTCAAAGATAAAATACAAAATAAGACTGATCCGTATCTACATTCTATATCGGTGTTCATGTGATTTTGATGCTACTCTCAGCCGTCTCAGCTACGTCGTAAACATTTCTCGCTAAAAGATACGCGACACAATTGTATTACAGGTATAGATTTGCGCGCAATACAGAGTACCCAAGAAGAACAGAAAGCCCAAACAATATTAATTTGATGTTATTTGACATCATATTTGACCGAATCACGATCGAAACGTGACATTTTTTGTCACAATTAGTCAATATGACGTCAAATTGACATTATTTTAACTTTCTGTTCTCCTTGGATATTTTTGCGTCATTTCCAGGAAATAACTTCGTCCGCAGTCACTTTGGTCAATTTCAAGGTCGACAACTTCATCGGGACGGAAATTTCACGCGGAAATGTAAACACTTTCTGTTCTCCTTGGATATTTTTGCGTCATTTCCAGGAAATAACTTCGTCCGCAGTCACTTTGGTCAATTTCAAGGTCGACAACTTCATCGGGACGGAAATTTCACGCGGAAATGTAAACACTTTCTGTTCTCCTTGGATATTTTTGCGTCATTTCCAGGAAATAACTTCGTCCACAGTCACTTTGGTCAATTTCAAGGTCGACAACTTCATCGGGACGGAAATTTCACGCGGGAATGTAAACACTTCGACGAGCAGATTTCACAGGCAAGGAAGACAACTCGCTCATTGATACAATGGTTTATTCATTTGTGCTTTAGTACAAACGTGGTTCTCGATAAAATCAAGACACGTAGTACATTAGCGCCGAAATCCGGCGAGGTTTTCTCCCCGTTTCTTCCTCGTCATCTCGGAGAAGAGATCTCCTTTACGCCCGTGTCTCCGTTACACACTCGCACGTGCGCAGTCACACAATGCATTTACATTCTTTCCGTATTATATAAAATCACGGTAGTGGAAAAAGATTCACGATATTCGGTATGGAAGTCGTGTAACATTAAACATTGTACGCCGATGCATACGTGCGTGCGTGTGCGTGTGATGTGCGCGCGCGCGCACATTCGGGCGCGCTTAGAAACAAATGGTTTTGAATGGATTCATACTGCTGTTGCATCTTCCACGCGCTTCCCTCTTGTTCCATGAGTAGGATTATCACCCCTACTGAAAAAATTTCATCAAACGAAATCACGTGATACGTGCAAAATCACGTAGCGAATTGGAACAAAACATCATGTGATTTCTTAGACAGTACGTGATGCTACACAATTATGTGATTTTCAAAAATCACATACCATCAGAAAATCATGTGATTTTTAGAAATTTCGCGTCACTAGGAAATCGCTTGCTGTAAACTTACTTTTTAAAATTTATTACAAATACCAAATGGACTTATAAATCATAATTTTTTAGAATAACATTTATTCTATTCCATTTGCTTGATTTTGCACGTGTACGTAACGTTACGAAATCATGTAATTTTTTTCAGTAGGGACAAGTTTTACAATGAAGTATTCGCGCGCTCGCCGGTAACACTTGTGAAATCTTGAACACAGAACACGCGGTGCGATCGAATACGATTGTAAATCAATCGTTATGCTGATTTCTCAAAGTGCGACTTGCGCGGCATTGTTGTACAAAGTTGAAATTTGATAAGCAAGAAAATTAGATATCACAATCGAGGCATGATCGGGATTAGCCGCTAATTATCAAAAGAGACGATCGATACGTCGGCATACTGCACGTTCAAATCTCAATTGTGTGGATGAATACAAATCGAGAGAAATTTGCAATATGGTATAATAATCGTTAGATGATGACAGCACGCTTTTCGGGATGAGACTTTCCAAAGCAGCACATCGAGGTCTGAGCACGTTAACAATTATCAGTTTAACAACGTATCGTGCAGGTGAGACTGTCATTGGGATATATAATATATTTACAAATACCATAAACATGAGCTTTTAATCGTAGCAGATCAAACTCCCTTTTACCACTTATGTATCATGTAACCGTCTGATTTTCTTTTGTAACATTGTTGATATTCTATGTAATAAATAATAACGTAGAAAGCTAATTAATCGATACATGATGTACAATTCATTCATTGGTCAATTCAACACACAAGTAAGCGGCATTAAATTTCATAATACAATCACATAATACAATCACAGAAAGATGCAGAATAATTTAGAGCAGCAAATTTTTGCATTCTTGTCCCGGTTTTTATCATTATCGTGATAACTAAACCTTATTATATGTTTATCTCCTTTCATTTAATAATAAGTACGAATATAATCAATGAAAGGCTATAAAATATATAACTCTAAAAATATAGAAATTTATTTTCCATAATTGAATGCACATGTCTTCTAATATTAAAATCATATAATGCGAAAAGCACATGCTTATGCACACAAATTTTTTAGCAAGAAAACACTTAATTCCGCTTCAATTCCATTTCCATTTCAATGCTACGTGCGAAAATATATTTTACAATAAGATCAGATTTATAAAAATCTCAGTAGTATTTCCAGAGATAGACATATATTTAGCAACTTTGATAATTTCTGAAGTACAATACATAAAATAAAAATTGTCAAAGTATACATGAATTATAATTGTATAAGCAAATTGTATAAGCAAAGTAGTATCTTCTAGAAATTAATCTACTGTGAAATTGTTTTAAATTTATAGGACTGTACATGGCAAGAAAGAGAAAATATTGTACAGTCAAAATAATTGATAACTTCGATTCAAAAAAATTATTTCGACTATCGCAATATTTCATAGGTAACGTACTTAATTGAGCCTAAGTATTTTTGCCATGCAATCGAAGCTAATTTATAATAATAAAGTAAATAAATGTATGTATAATATAAAATAAGAATAATATCAAAATATAAATACTGTTCTTCTAGCACCTTATGCGGATAACGAAATTGTTAATTGGTTACAAAAATATATCCCACGATATACACTTGTAACAGAAAACATTGCACGAAAAAGATTATCAGATAAAACATGCGAAATTATAACTTTTATGATAGATTCTATTGCCTTGTCGTTTCGTCACATTATCGTTATTCACTTCACATCACTAGTACAAATAAAAAAAGTGGAACATTCATTATTATTTACAGCTAGCTTTGTGCATAATATACAAAAAATATCATAACCAATTTTCGTTAACTCGTAAAAGAAAAGAAAGATTTATCAATATTAATATCTACGAAATCAATATCAGTATCTGCATTGTATAAATTGTTTTTCTCTCCGTATTTTTTTGTTGCCATATCGATTAGTATCAGTAATGTTTGTAGCGAGTACAGTCGTGTTTAAAATAAATTGATAATATCTACCGTTGTAATCATTGTCGTTTTCATATCATTGTCGTCGTCATCAATTATTAAATAAATAAATCCGAATAAATATACTCGTGCATAGGCCGCGAATCACATTACAAAAAGAAAATAATACTCACTGATGCATTATCCATTTCGCCTTTATACAGCTTTATACAATGTTCTCATCGTTTGAATAATTTTTTTTTTATATATACTATGATAAGTGTAACAACACTTAGTACTCTCACTTAGAAGCAACGCTCAGGCAGCTAGTGATTGGTCAAGTGTGAGCTTTTTACAATAAACACTTCTCTTCCCCATCCTTTCCTCTCTTATGACAGTAATTATTATTAGCTATTAGGTAAATCGTTGACGAAATTACGATATGAAGAAAGAGCGATTATGTGAGACATGTCGGTCTCTATCATCTTCATACAAAAATGCCATTGTAAATTACGAGCGTTGCTCTCGGCGTTCGCAAATTTTTGTTCGAGGATTATTACGATAAATGTGCGATTTGTTCACCACCGAGATACTCGTCGCGATTGTAATTGAACGTGGCCAACTATGTGTAAGATGAGATGAGAAATAATGAAAGACTTGTTTTAATCGATCCGTGTGTCCTACCCTATAGAAACCTCTATTTTCGTGTTTGCGCTTGTTGGAGGGACACGGAGTCTCAAATGGGCCTAAGGCTCCTGGCGAGTTCGTAGTAATTGGCTATAAATGTTCGCAGTTTCGATACCAGATAACATCCCGATGTCATCTCGAATCGGCCTACTGTTGTTACTGTTGCGCGATTGAAGGTAGCCCTACTCCTGCCTGGACTATTTATTTAAATGCCTATCTAAGATTACGATTATGATAATCAAAGATTTGAGTCCTCTCGAGGTAACTCTTGGTAGCTATTTTACTTATTCGCACTAACGAAGTACGATAGTGTTTTCTTTTGCCAACGGCAAAGAGATCATTCGGTTTGGTATCGCAAACATCACTACGATCAATAATAATTAAGCACCCTTCGAAACGTTAACGCTACATGATTGAAATAATAAAAAAATATTATACTTTAATAGAGAGAGAGACGGAAAATTAAATAAAAATCTTACAATCTCTAATGATTTAAATCACGTATCAAAGTTGGTATATCAAACGTCTATTTAAATCAAAGATAATTTACTGCATTACCTCAATATACCTATATTCGAATATATGTTCGTATATTCTTTTCGTAGATACTCCTTCCGCACAGCGATCTTCGTCGCTGGCGTCATCACGATAGTTTTATCTTTTTTAATTTCAAAAACAAAATAAGCGATTCTTGCGATTCTCTTTCTTGTCGTTGATTTTTCACGGATTACGAAAGTATAATCTTCGATGATATTCAGATCGTGGTCATAGAGTTGTGACGTGATCGATTATTGTCTGTCCTGAACGTCCTGATTAGAGTATTTAACGAAGGGATCGCAGCTTGAGCTTCAGCACGAAGTAAACGACTACTCTGAGAACGAGCAAGAAACCGAGCAGGGCGACGACGTCCACCCAGTAGACCGCATTCTCCATGGCCATCTGTTCGAGGAACTTCGTCGGACTTTTGAAGTGGCAGTAGTACTCGGAACACTTGAGCTTCGCCCGATTGTAGCCGTACACAGAAATCATGGCGCCCTCAAAACCATACCTCACGTAGCTCACGTACGAGAGGAACTTTAGATACTTCGGTACAGCGTTGAAGTTAACAAAGAAGCCGGAGAACAGGATGATTGGGACCGACATCACGGGCCCGATGAACACTCCACTCTACGGACGATAATATCGACGGGATTAAATAACAGGGAATGTTGGAAGAAACAGAAAATCGGTCGTTTGTATTTTTTTGTACATGTAATGAAGAAAAGTAGTTCTTATGGATAACAGCATTACCTCCACGCTCATTGCTGCTCCTATCAGAAGACCGATGGATTGCGCGACCAACGATGTCAGTATGCATATATTTAGGTACATAAGAAAACGCTCCGTCTCCAATGGTTGCGACGTAATGAAGTAAACGATCATCACGTAGGCTATAGAGTACACCATCTGCAATGATTTACCATCGCGTGAGTCGCTTCAATGTGTTTAGCTCTAATTGAACAACGGAGACCGTAAATTGTACTCACTTGGAACGGTAAGTCTGCCAACGTTCTCGCGAGGTAAAACGCTTTCACCGAGTACCAGTAATTCAGATGTTCCCTCACAAATACGGACATTTCCATCGGAACTGCGATAAAAATGACAATAAAACGAATAATGCAAATACATTTCGCGACGGCATAGCGTGACTATGAATCACTTACATGTTAATATCGTAGGCATCATGGCGGTGAACATAAGAAACATCACCGTAAAAAAGACACATCCGGCGTTGCTCATGACCTCCGAAGCTTCATTGCCGATGTCGTAATAAATTGCACCGATTAGGAAGCCGACGATTATATGCGAAATCAGTCTTACCCTTGTTAATGTCTATAAAAGTGACATAATAAAAAATCAGATATCTCAAAATATTACCAATAGGAAGTTTTCATAAAGAAGCATACATCTTTTTCAATAAAAAATTATGCTGCATCTATTCAGTAACATAATACAATTATTTGGACAGGTTTTAAGATTAATTATTAATGCTTCTGACGGTAATGAAGCGTCATTTTCCTAGGAAAAGTAGGTAGAAAAGAAATTGTGTGTAAGTACATCGTACTTACCATATCTCGTATCTGTGATAGAAATGTCCTCTTGAGTAGTATCCAAAATTGCAGCCAACCGTTCGTCGGGAAGCCGACCTTTTGCTCTATGCTTTCCACGCTGTCAAGCAATGATGTTGTACAAGAAACCGGCATGTTGATCATCGTCGTACCAGGCGGTGGCTTCGCGACTCCATTCGGTATCAAAGCGGCTCCCTCCGGTTTTGTCTGATCCTGCGGCGATTCTTTGGCGATGTCATTTGACACCGTCTGCGCCGCGGCGATTGCTGCCTGATGGTGTTGATAGTTGTTGCACTTGCCGTTGTTTACAGCCATCACAAGTTTGTGAACGCATTCGCCATGCTCCCCGCAAGCGACCTCCATCACTGAACCAATAAAATTTGGTTAAAGCATCGAAAGGAACTTGGACGATGAGTATTATTATACTTTGTAAGATGTTGCCAAAATCTTATTACGAGATTGAGATTAATCTTATCCAAAATCAATTTATCTGACGAAAGAAATCGTAGCGTTCAAAATCGCGTATATGTACATATGAAAGTGACAATTGAAATTTGGATCGATAGGATGATGAACTTCATTGAGTATACTTGCCATAATCTGCTGGATTATGGTAACTTGGGCAATCGAGACCCATGGATGACAAAAAGGGCACTAGGCCACCGACATTGCCCTGATATATACACTGGCCTTCGGCAAGTAGGTACAGATGATCGAACATCTCGAACAGTCGCGCACTCGGTTGATGGATCGTGCATATAATCGTCCTCCCTAAGAAACACCAGGTCTCAGTTACGACTTCTTCTCTGTTTATAAACGCGTGAAAATCTCACGAGAGCTTTACCTCCTCTGCTTAAGGATTTGAGCAAACTTAGACACTGGAAACAAGAAGAACTGTCTAAACCGGAAGTAGGCTCGTCGAAGAACATAACCGGGGGATTGTTGACGAGCTCCAGCGCTATTGACAGTCTTTTTCTCTGTCCACCGCTGAGACTTTGGGTCTGCGTGTTGCTGGCTTCGCGTAGGCCAAGCGTTTCGATAATCTCCTCGATCTGCCGATTACGATTACAAGATTTCAAGCACGGGACTTTCTGGATGGTCTGACTTGCGTCTCTCTTGATTACAAAGAAGACCAGGGTTGGGAAGTAACTCGTTAATTGTAACGAAGTTACAGTTACAGTTATTTTTTTCAGTAACTCTAACTTAACTTCGTTTCTTTTTTCCATCCGTAACTGTAACTTAACTTAGTTACATATTTTCGATAACTAGTAACTTATTTAATAGTTACATTAATAGTTACTTTCTTTACATATATTTCAAATTTTCGGCAGATCGCATTGTACGACCTTGTACAGCTTGTGCATAAATGTTGTTATCGATTTTAATCCAATGCACATGCTTCCAACTGCTGATCACTGTTTACAACGACACCCACGTCCAGCCTTCCTCTCAGAAATTGTGACATGATTGTCAATTGTTATTTATCTCTGGGCGCGTGAGACACGCGTCTCACGCGCCTAGATTAATCGCAATGTTCCTGACATTTTTGTGTATCGTGTTTCTCGCGAATTTTTGTATGATTTTTTTCGCTATATAATATATTTCCTGTCTATATTGGTGTCTAGTGTTTAACTGTGCCCTTGTGTATTCAAATCTACTGAGTACTACATTGAGTATTACATTGTACTCAAATTAATCGATCGCGAAAATACAGAAAAGAGAATAAATATCAAATTTTTGTCATTAAATGTAGATTTGATATTCTTATTTTCCGTACAAGAAAGTAATTGGAAAATAATGATTCGTTACTTTTTGAATAGCTATAACTGTAACGCGTTACTTTTTAAAATCAGTAACTTGTAACTGTAACTAATTATATTTTCAGTAAAAAAATTCTTTAACAATCAATAACTAGATATTATACTTTTATAAAGTAACTTTCCCAACCCTGGAGAAGACGCAAGAGAGTAGAAATCATGTTTATCGTACCACTACTTTCTTGGCAGTCGCGCTGATGTCCTTTCCCAACTTCAGATTCGCCGAGACGGTCATGGCTTCGTAAACGGTCAAGTGTGGTAAAAGTCGATCATCCTGCATGATAGCAGGACATCTTCCGAAATCTTCTGAGATTCCTATCCTTTCCATTTATCAGTACCGAGCCGCTCAAGTGCGACGTTCTAGAAGATATCAAGAAACGATTACAATTCTCGTTCAATCCAAATGTGCCATTAATATTCCGTTAAAATGCTCTTACTTATAGCCTGCTAAGACATTCATAAGCGTGCTCTTTCCAGCGCCGGACGGTCCCATAATCGCCGTTAGCTCTCCAGATCTGAATTTCCCGTTCACACATTTTAGAATGGTTTTGTATCCTGCAATATAGAGATAAAAAATGCAAATGGAAGACACACAAGAAATATTATTTAGCCACAATGCAGATTATGTTGCTGGAGAGATCCGTAAATCTTTTTAAAAATTTAAAGTTTTCAGAGATTAAAACTTTCTAAGAATATTACTATGTAAAGTGTATTATAGGAAAAATATGAATATGATTAAATATGACAATAACATCATCCAATTCTGATTTTGTGAAATGGTTAATAGATCCAATGAATAAATAAGAAAATAAACGAATATTATTATAATGATAGCTTAAACCAATTCTGGCGTAGCTGATTGCCAAAATTCTCGTTACGGTCTTGTGAATGCCGTTCTCCAGATTATTATATAGAGATATAATCGAATTGAATCTCTCGGACAGATAACACTTTTGGCTGACCTCTTTATAGTACAGATGCACCGTGCATGATGCAACTGCGCCGAAACGGCTACCTGCACGTACATTTCTATCGATTTTTTCGGTCAGGTCGTTCACACACGTTGTGGTAGGACGAAAAGCCTACCGCAAGGTATCCCGCATGTTCGATTCGTCACTTTGACCTAATCGCTCCAACATCTTGAATTATCTACATCTTTGTTTCAGCGAGCCGTTATTGAATCGATAACGCGACGTCGAAAATACATCGTGCCGATATGTCATTCCGAAATATAAGCAGTTGATTTGATTAAAGTTGAGAGGCTTCGCTCGTCCTACCTCAATTTCTTTTTTATTTCGCTCGATAACGACTCGCTACGCGCTGCTGGGATCAGACTTTCTCCTGGAATTGGATGTGTAATTACAATTGCCGCTCTTCTTCGACACTCACCTCTCTTCCTGCCCTCGGACACACTGTAGGCCAGGTTCTTGAACTCTATGTCGACTGGTGGCCTCTTCGGGAGATGCGTCAACGACACCGCTGGTCTTTTATTGCTCTGCCCAGGACTAGCACCGCTATGGTTCGGCACCTTCCTGGCCAGAACACCACCGGTGCACACCGCAGCCGCAGCCCCGTTCGATGTGCTGCCGTTACAACTGCAGTGGAGGTTGTTCTGCGAACCGCTACAATGAAACATTTTCATTCATTAATTTCACCAATCGAATGCCGATAACGCATTTTAGCGTAGTTAGAAATTCAATTTTTATGTTTTATATTCGCGTGACCTTTACAGTTGCACAATAACTAGTCCATGTGTTGCTTCTCATCTCCTGCTTGAGAAGTGTAAGCCACAGACGTTAAAATTAAACAACTACATGCGATCCTCGTTATGTTGAATGCGGGCATATAAACGGTTGCGAATGCAATTTATTTATTCAATTTATTCGGAATCAATGAGAGATTTTAGGAGTATATTCTATTATGATACACATATAAGATATCATGTTACTAAAAAAGGATCTAGCAGAATAGGTATGGTGAATTTGCCCCCTCCCAATTTTGTAGCTGCAATTTTTTCCAAAGTTTTACCATGTAAAAAGACATCTGTGTGCAAAAAAAAATTTTTCGGTGCCAAATTCATTATTAAAAAAATAATTTTTTTTTCCAAAATTTATTTTCTTACTTTTGAATCTTTCTACGATCAAAAAATTCAATATGATTCTGTTTTTAATTCTCTAATTTTAAAAAAAAATTCATCTCAATTTTCCATCTGCAAGACATTTAAAAAAATTGAAAACGTCCTTTCTACCACTTTTTCTGGAGAAAATCAATAAATAAACCATATCTCGTAATTTGTTGATGATTCACTAGGAATAGTGTTGTAATATGTCATACTAGTATGAACAATCGTAATTTCTTTCATTTCTTCGTGACAAAAAGGGCGGTTTCAATTTTTTTTTAATGTCTTGCAGATGGAAAATTGAGATAAATTTCATTTTTTAAATTAGACAATTAAAAACAGAATCATATTAAATTTTTTGATCGTAGTAGGAAGATCCAAAAGTAGGGAAAAAAATTTTTAGAAATAAAAAAAATTATTTTTTTATGGAATTTGGCACCAAAAAAAAGTCAGAAAAATTTTTTAAATAATTTTAGAATTTTTTATTAATTTTTCAGATTTTTAAATAGTTTATTATTATAAATATATTTAAAAAAAAAAACAATAAAATTGAAAAAATAGGTTTTTTGCTCTAAAACTGCTAGAAATCGATATAAAAACTGAAATTTTGAACACAGATATCTTTTTACATAGTAAACCTTGGAAAAAATTGCGACTACAAAATTCGGAGAGGACAAATTCACTATACTTATTTCACTAGACTCTTTGACTTAAACTGAATTTGCCTTGTACATCCAAGACCGAATGAAGCGACGATTGAATATTAAATGCACATTCCTTCAACGTTTTAGTGCAATTTGCGTTTATTTTGCGTGTGTGACAAGTATGCTGATCCCATTAATTAATCCGTATAACATTGAGTAATGAGAGTGATTGTCTTCACAAACACACAGCACTATTGAATGTTAGATAGACGCAATATTACAGAGAACACTGAATATTTAGTTCATGGTCACTTTCCGAGGGACAATGGTGACGTTTCCTTCTATCTTATTAAATTTGGATCCTTTGATTTACTATATATAACTTGCAAACGCATTAAGAGAAAATTACCATTCATGAGCATAAAATACGATATCGAATTCAATCAACGGTATTATAATCGCGTACAACAGATGCATGTAGGAAAAAATTCAGTTTACCTCTCGTCGTTTCTCTTGTATTTGCATCATATACCGTCACGGAGTGCATTATTACGTCTTGCTAATAATGATTTTGCGTGTGCTCTGCGTTTCCCGTTGTAAAGGTAGATTTTCTGCAATTTCTGCCGGTTATAGCTATGTGAAAGTTTACTATTTTCTAATGTTAAAGAGAAAGACAAAAATGTACGCGGAATCGGTTCTCTCTCTTTGCTCTCAAACATGAATAAGAAACAGCACTGTATCGAGAGGATATAAATATTCCTATGACTATCTTTAATCATTATTGGAATGATTCACTATCGTGATTAAATTTTTTACAAGAATCATACTCATTCGGAATAATTTTTCCTCGACTCCTTATTGCTCCTTATTACTCGCTAAGACTATGATCAGTTTTATCGCGTACATCCGCCTATCGTCCGGTAATCTCACTGGAAAAACTTTCAAAGAAACACAAAAAGTGGCAAGTAAAGTTTGACGTTGTGGTAAGTAAATCTCGAAGAAACTGCAGCAAATGAACGTTGATGTTAATTCGCAAAAAAGACCGGATGATTACGAGAGCAAAGATAGCACCAATGAAAATAGCTTATTCGTCAATTAGAATCAGAATATAGAGATTTGACAATCGAGTAAAAAACCAATAGGACCTTATGCATATATATGCCATGCTGATAAATATTACTCTCAAAAGTTTTTGTAGTCATGATAAACACATTTAAAAATCGTCGACTTTGACATTGAACCAAAACGTTTTAGAACGTATAAATTTAAAAGAGCATAATCTTTTATCATGCAAATTATACTTTTGAATTTAGCTTGATTTATTTTTAAATTATCTAGTAACATATGATAACGTTATTAATTTATTATAAACGTTATCAATTAATAATGTAGTTAATTCTTTAATTTATTATCGTAAGTACAAAGTGCAGAAGCGTACGCCGGTTTTGTAAATTTAGTTTGGCGAGGAGTTCTTTAAGATATGTGTATTTCTAATAGCAAATGAATCAAATAGTGATCAAAATGTGAATAATCTTCGATCTTTCGCTGATAATATCAGATAATAGAAAATTGCGTATGGAACTTCACTCGATTCTATACACCTCTTTGTATTTGAAACTAAGTCTTACAAAACCTTGCCCTCTACACACTTTTGTCTTATAAGTCCTCCTTGTCTATTGATTTTTCATGTATATGGCATTAAAATATAATAACACTATAAAAATTTAAAATACCAGGTATTGACTTTCCATTTTTCTGTATTAAGTGTCTATCCTGCAGTGATATAACATCAAATCATGTTCACGTACTTAAAAAAGAAATACTTCATGTTCCATCGTATTGCTAAAAAAAGAATAAAAAAAAAACAAAAATATTATACATTATGTATATACAATATATATATATTTTTTTTTATTTTTATTTTAGTTATATATATACTTATATATATATTTATGTATACATATACATATATGTATATATACTTTTTAAGGATTTATTTCCTCTTTGAGATACTTTCTAGTTTGTTATCTCCATCATACGAAATATGATGAAACAGTAACATGAGAACGTATCTGTATTCGCTCGACTGATTCGCAGGAATCATCGAGAGAGTCGCATTAACAAAGGAAAGGAGTCTTTGTTCAGTGCGTACGGGTGCACTCGGCGATGAGTCAGAGAGAGTCGTGGAAATCGACTGTACCTCGCGACACACACATCGATGTTTACTCTCGAGAAATTGTAATCATGAGTAAGTGTTCGAACTACACGTGTATACGAATAAAAGTTCGCGCATTCTTCGATCTCGAGGAATATTCAAGTTCGGGAAATGCTTGATCGAAACTTCCGCAAGGTCAAGAACCTTGACCGTGACAGTATATACCGATCCTAAAACAATTAGGATTGTTATCACACATGCTTAGCAATACCTATAGTTTCTAATACAGATTATCTTCAAATATCTTAGAACCATCACTTTTCCTTCTACCTATGAATTTTCGAGTTTCAGAGAATGGATTCATTGTTGAGTGTTTTATTTGTTTGAGATAATAAAGCTAGCGTAATTAATTAGTTGTGCATAATAATTCTCACCAATTCTTACACGCAAAAATGAATCATTTATATCCCATATTTTCATTCTGACTATTATTAGCATCAGCAATAACAAATTTACTTGCGTGACACGCAGTTTACGAATAAATTACCTAGACATTATAAGTTACGTCATTTGCGATATAATGGAGTTCTATATTTTAGCATGCAAATTGAATGTTATTTTTAGCGATAATAGATTAAATTGTCGAAAACCAAGTTTAAAGACAAGCCTTGAGAAAAGTACGATCGAAGTTCGGGCCTTGAGATCCCTTTTAGACCTTAGTATTTGAGAGAAAGGTTGCGTGTAGTCCGAGGGTTGTATCTTTTCTGTCGTATCTTTCTTCTCCACATTCAGTCTTCATGATGCACAATTAAATTCTGGCTTATGTACATCCGAATGAATCTATGTTTAATAGCTTGATCTTAAGATTACGACTTAAAGGTTAACTCAAAAAGAACTAATCTTAATATAATTGTTAAATTTATCGGTTACAATTCATTGCATCTTGAAGCAATTTAATAGCACCAAAATAAAAATTTAATTTATAAGCAATAATAAAAAAATAAATATCTTATACACTCAAAATAATTAATAAACTTGTTTTTTCGTGCGCTAAGATAAAAGTGTTAAATCAAAAATATATTTCTTGATTCAACTATGTGCGGCGGTCATGGACTATCAAGCAAATATTTATTAATTCAAAAAAATTTTTCAATAAATGGCATATATTTAATTTAAAAATATATACATTTGAATTTAAAAAATATTGCCAACTAAACGTCAGTATTTAGTCATATCAACAACTTTTTTTCTCAGTATTAATTTACATTAACATTAATTGAGATTTTCGGAAAAAATAAACAGTGTTAACAAATGAAGTTAAATAATAGTTTGTACTGATTATAGAATTGCTTGATTAACTAAACATTAAAAGTTTTTAGTGGTGAATGTAGATGGATATATTAATTTATATATCAAATGACATTTCTTTAAGGTTGTTCTGAATGTGTGCGTGCTCGTCACTTCGGTTTCAAAAGTATTAAAATAACTTGTTGCGGGCTATATATTGACAATTAATTATTTGTACATTGTTCATTAACTATATTGGAAGGGAAAAAATAGTTTCTCTGATATTTTTTTCTTCAAGGGTTGAATTAAAAAAAGATTTGGCAACCGGGTAAAAAAAATATCAAAAATTCTATAAAAAATCCAGATATTTACTGGAAAATTCTAGATTTTTCGTAATGTTTTATCATAAAAAAATTATTTAGGAGATTAGCCCATAAGAGTGTTATCAGTGTTAAATAAAAATGTAATGACACGTAAATCACAAGCAATTTATGTTCACGACCCGAGGACGAACAAAGAAACTAGATTTTCCTTTTCTTAAGGTCAGGAACGAAGGCTTGTTTGATAAAGTTCGAGGTAATCCGGAGACCTTCTTTCTAAGTACTATTCCATACAGCATAGATGAACAATGTAAAACTCTTCTTCAACACATATCAGTTTTTCTTTAGCTTCGTATTATTAATTATTTATGATATATTAGTAATGATTTCGAGTTATTTATTTAATAATCTCTCGCAATGAAACAGTAATTATAAAACGTTATTAAAAATTATCTATATAACCACAAGATAAATTATATTATAGTAAGGCAACCTTTACGATTCTAACTCCATCAGCTATTATTTTTGTCTTCATCAATTAAATTTTTTTTGTAATACTCATATGAATCAAGTAAACCTGTAGTACAGTGATACTGCTCATTGTGTTAAATTTGTCGTTTATATAAGAAAAGAAAAGACTATGCAATCAGGTACTATAATCCTCACTCTTTTCTCCTTTGTCTATTATACTTTCACGTAAAAAAAGAATAATAGGATAATGGATTTTCAGCTATTCATTATTTAACACTTTAATATCTAAACAATTTAATTTTTAGTTGAAGCCTTTTACTTTAATGCCCAGCTTACTAATAATAAGATTTTCTGACTATGCATATGTGTTTTATTTTTATTTATTTTATTTATTAATTTAATTTTTTTATTCATATTATATATAGAACATATTACGTATAGAATGCGCGGCATTTATTTATGATACAGATTTCTCTATTATTTAAAAATATATAAATTATAATAAAAATATTGATACTAATATAATATCATATTAAATATTAAATATTTTTAATGAAATAATTGATAAAAATTTGTCATTAAATTATGCAAAATAATATTATCATATTTCTTGAATCAATTTTCAAATACACTGTGATCACTCTTCTGTTATTAATTTTCATTAACTCGGTCATCATTAATTTTTTATTGTTCAAGACAGATTTTTTTCCTTTGAAAAACCTTGAAAAGTTGTACATAACATCGTATAAAATTCAAAATCATAATTATAATTACACATATGGGATATTTATGCCAATGATTCCCTTAATCTTTATTCAACTGATGTTTTTATTCTTAAAAAAAAATAATTTTTTAGCTCATCGCAGGAGAAAGACAACAATAAAATTCAATTTACTCTTTTAAGGAAGCTAGATTACTTAATCGTTAAAATAAACCGATCGTTTGCAATAAGCAAACAAATTGAAATCAATAAATTGTTGCTATTTCCACTCATAATATAAATTCATTTCATTTTTTTCAATTTATCGTTGAACTTCGAATTAAAGTCCAAACTTCGAATAACGTGCAAATAATAATTGCATATAATAATGACAATAAATTCTTACCCGTGGACCACATTATTTAGATTTTCCAAATGTAAGGCGGGAGGGGGTGATCTGATCGTCACCTGATGACTTCCACCTGGAATAAACTGCACCTGCTCATCGCCGCTATACCTGGACGCTCCGCCACCGCTCAGAGTGAGATTTTTCAGATCAGCCATCATCCAGCAGTGCTGTAAGATGTATATTTATATGTTAGAATAATTTTCCATTGTACTGAGTAACAAACTTATTCCTACGCTTGACTGTTATCTCTTGTCCGACTTAGAAGAGATAATGATAGTCGAAAGCATGTTTACGAGCAAGTTAAAGTTATCAAACATATAATCCATAGAAAGTACTTAACGTACAATACTTGAAATTCTATTACGAGATCCTGCGCACTTAAAATAATGGCTCAGAACTCTCGGGACACTTTGCGATCCAAAAATCGTGCCGCGTCTCCAGGAGCGACAGTTTCTGTTTGTCTTATTATCATACGGTTAAATGAACATGCCGTGACGCACGATATCATTACTATACTGTATATTTCAGTAATGTATTATCGAAAAATTCTTAAGAACAGACGAAACGGAAAACTTCAATAATTTAAAACCAGTCGATTGAAAATAACCTCTAGGAAGCTCATCGATTCGATATTATTAGATGCTGTACATAGAATATTGGAGATAACTAAATGAACATCTTCTCCTTTCAAATCTCCTCTTTTCAAATCTCCTCCTTTCCAAATCTTTCACACAAGATCCGATACATAAATTGTTAAACATGTAACTACATAGATTGTCCGTTTCGTGCTCATAGGGTAAATAACAAATCAGGGTATAATTGCCATAGTTTTTAAAATACAAAACATACTTTTATTTTGTTATTTTTTAATACCATTTGGCATATTACTTCATTGAAGCTTAAAGTATGTAATGCTATTGTTACAGAAGAAAGAGAAAATACTTATAGAAAATTTATATTATTAAAATTTATAACATGAACATTGACTATCTTTCCAGGCCCTCGTAAGGAAAGATGACCATTGTATTATGGGAGCATTAGTTGGTCACACATATTTTTTGTTATGTATACTTGACACTTTGTAAAATAATTTAAAAAAACTTATAATTTCATATATTTAATTTTATTTTGATTTTATAACATTTAATATATACTACTGCGAATACACTAGTTTATAGTTTATGTTTTTCTCTCCACATTGGAAGGAGAAAGATAAATTCTGAACTATAGTGCAGCCAGTTCAGCTAAAAAGAATAAACCTAATCTCAAAACTGATATAATCTACTCGATTGCGTCGGCTAGCTTATTCTAAAAAAAAGTGGGTCATTTTGCCAAAAATATGAGGGAAAGATGGCCATATTTATAGAAAGAAATGGTGAAAACATCACATCAGATCTTATAGTCATACGCCAAAATACGCTAAAATAGCCCTTTTTGCAATTTTAACTACAAATTTTTTAAAATTGTGATAGAACAATTTAGCAAACGGAATCGTACGGAGAGCAACAAAATTTAAAGCACAAAATAAAATAAATTTAAATTGAAGTTTACAACATGAAAATTACTTTTTTTTGCAAAAAAAGAGTTTACGATATTGATTATGATAATAATCAACATGTATTGTTTTACAAGGAACACTTACAGAGATATGGCACTTCGTGTGAGTGTCCCTTGCTACACTATTAAAACATTTTTTGTGTTTGTACAAACAACACAGTATAATTCATTAATTTTGACATGCGTTACACTTTGTCCTCATAATTAAAGTAAAATATTGTATTATATGCGATATCGCGATTAGTAAATTGAGGAAAAAATAATTGATTCAACTAAATCGATTTATCACGGGCTGTTAAATAAATTTTTGGTTGCGACAAACAAAAAAATTTCCTTGTCCAGGCTAAAAATTGTCAGACAGACTAAACAATTAGTTAGAATAACAAAAAATTTCGTTATTATTGCTTTAGTTAAATGATTTGTTAAATCAACTACTTTCTTTTCTCAGTGTACATATCATACTAATCGCAAACACGCGCATCAGTCAAAGTAATGTAAACGTTGAATTTTTTTGCGTACATCAATTCGGAGAATAACAAAGTGTTCGGAAAAAATAGAAATTATGTTTACTCATCGTGTTGCTGCAAAACTTGCAAAATTACCAAGCAAAGAAAAATATCTTATCACATTGTTATCGTGACACGCGATATCATACAATCATTTTTGAACAAAAATGTAGCAATTTCGATCAACATTCTTTATGGATTATCATGCAACAAGGAAACATGCAGCATGAGTCCTCCCGTATTTTGTACTGATACAAGCACGAATCGAGCTTTGGGTAATTATTGTTTTCAATTAGAGAGGAGAATATTGCGTTTCACTAAGAAATAATCGTATTTTTCTTAATATCTGTAATGTGTCTAACATACAGCATGGTAAACGTTAGTATTAAAAAGAACTAACATATTTTATTCCAATTGTTAATATTAGATGAGTAGAACAAAGAAATCCAGCAACGCACAAGAAATTATAATCGATTTGTGTCATTAACGTCATAACGTTTGATAGCTTACAATAATTTGTTTTTTTTTTCCAAAAAATTGGCAAAATCTTATTGTTGATTACTACAGTAACGTTCTTCTCTCCCGAGAAAAAGATAACTTCCGCATTGCAAACTTGAATTCTGCTCTTTTTTGATAAGTGTGGATTATCGTACAGACGACATTATTGCCGACTGAAAGAAAAATAAAAGGAGAGACGAGTCGCAAACGCCTTGGTAAAAAAACGAAGTGAAAATCAAGTGTTAAAGGGATGAGAGAAACAGCAATTACACTTCATATTTAATACACTAGAATAACTAATAAAATGATGGATTTCAAATTGCTTGTTTTAAATTACAGAAATGATTAAGATGTTTTTGTTGGAATTTATGTTAATTTTTATCGAGATAAAAAAAATATATATAATTCATTTTTCATCAACCACTTTAATTTCAAAGTTCTATATATAGAATATATCAAAATAACATTGTCTAGTATTAAATATTGTGTAAATGAACACTATTCTTTAATTTCGGACATAAAAATTTTACAATTATAATATACAAGGTATAATATGCAATAAAACGAATTTCATTAGAGAAGATTACTTTTTAGTGAACGTACTGCGAAACTGTGTGTAAAAAATAATAGCAAATCTCGGAGATGCAGCGACCTTTAGTTCGTAAAAAAGTCTCATCAACGTTTCTTGCGTGACGCTATCAGAGTAGACAAACTTCGAGAGCTTCCTGAGCTCCTCTAATTTATTCTTTTAAATTTTTGAAATTTGATGTTGTCTAAAAATCTGAACAAATGTTTCGAGATTTATAAGTTAATCTAAGCAATTAAAAAGATAATAATAATGTCGTGATAACAATTGTTGTGTGACAATTGTTGGAAATGTCAAACAATCCAAATTTGTTTTATAATGTTCAGATCAGATAACATATTTCTAAGAAAAAAGAATAAACGATTGATTCTGTGTTTAGCGCAACCGATTCGATATTCTAAAATGTTTTAAATTTTAATAATCATATTTTTAATGAATTTGCTGAATTTTCTCTCGCTTTAGACAAAGAGAAACGTTTATACAGATATATGTAATAATAATAATAATAATAATAACACACACAAAGTAATATACAAAAAAAATGAAAAATATAATAAAATTGTTTACTCATTAATTATAAAATTAATTATAAAAATAAAAAAAAAATAAAAAAAAAATTATTCATTAATTATAAAAATAAAAGAGAGGAAAAGGATCGGCTTCAGGTTCAAAAATCGATAAAGGGGCTTTCAACACTGTTTGCACGATATGCTATAATTCAAGACATATCTTTCGTATATATGTACACAGTATCCTGCTGCTTCCGCGTGTCTCTCGCGTCAGAATCTCGAAAATCGAAGATCAGTTTACGGCTGTTCCAGCTGTTGGGAACCACCGCGGTGCGTTCTCTGTTTTTGCAGGGCGTGCACGTGTCAGGAATTATGCCGGTCGCGTGTTTGTGATGCACGATGCGCGCAATTGCATATTGCATACGACGGCAAAGGCGTACCCACCGCTGTTTCTACCATCACCATATTCACCTGTGTCAACAGCTCGCAGCTAGACGCTGATCGAGATGAGATCGTCGGTTTTATTATTTCGAAACGATGTCCCGGAAACAATCGGTCGCCAGGCGACCTTCTTCGTTTGAACACCTAAACGTCCCGGATCAGTCTCAGAGGCAATAGCTTCGGTCATTCCGAGCTTTCGTTAATTAAGCGCTCTGTTCACAACAGAATCAATTCTGTAAGTCTGATAATAGGTACCTTGGAAACTGCTACGAAGTGAACTGTAACGGAAAAGGGATTTCCGTTTAGTTCTAGATGCACAACACTAGATAGATAAAGTTCTCAGTTTTGGATTCCTTGATTAAGTACAATGAATTGTACTTAACTTATGTAAGATTCATTTTCCTATCGCAGTGACAACACTAATGAGTTTATCCTGCTCTGACTCGGAAAAAATTTCAATTTGGATATTATAGAGAGCAGTTAGTCTCTCAATTTATTTAAAGATGTTCTGGAGGCATTTTTGAAACAATAGGAAATTAATGAGAATCTTAGAGATGGTTTACAATAATAATGAAAAATTATATGCAAAATTGACCGCATAATTAAAAATTTATTAAATGGTTCAAATTTTTTCCAATTTAACACGTACTCTTATAGACTAATCTTCTAAACAATTTTTTAAAATAAACATTACGAAAAATCTAGAATTTTTCCAATGAATATCTGGATTCTTTGTAGAATTTTTGATATTTTTTTCCCGGTTGCCGGATCTTTTTTTAATTCAAGCAATTCTGTCTTAGCAATTTTTTGAAGTCGTTACACGCCTTTACGTTTAGGAGAATAACGAGAGAGGGTCAAGATCAATTTTAATTCTGCTAATGACGTTTCAAAGTAGAGACTTTAAGCTTCAAAATAAAAAAAAAAAAGAGTTAAATACGACTTGATGGAATTACGGTCATTCGAATATAGAAAAAAATTTGGTTGAAATTATCTATGCGTCAATTTTGTGGGCCAGTGTATGCTATGGCCAATAGATAATAATTTTTCGAATGGAAGTACGATCGATCGTACACAAATTCTTCTCGTTAAATGCGACGTCGTGTACATACGACACGTGCGACGAAGCAATTCACTTATCATACATAATATTTGATGTTGGTCAAGACATTTATTACGCCACCCGCATCACAATCTTGATTCTAGTTCTAGAGACGTTTAAATTTACCAGACAGAAAGGAATCATTTGTTCCGCCCTACGTGACACGATAATAATATCGGAAAAACTTTGCTATGTGATTTTTACAGTTACTTAAAAAAAAAATCACTAAATTAGCACAGCAAGATCACAATCGTAACGCAGCTATAAGTGTCGTAACACACGTCTCTAGCGAAAATTCTTCCATGTACTGAAAAATAATATATCACGGAGAGATAGGAAGCGAAATGATTGCATTGTTGACTTTGGAGATGATTGTTTCGCTGATGTCGGTCGTCTCAAAAATAAATTCATAAATCACGAGAGCCTCTTCCGTTCACTAAATAGCTAAAGATGAGAGGCGGAGATATCAATCGCAGAGTAAAGATCGAAAAGATAAAAAAGGACATCTATATATGCCTTAAAACATATATAACTATATTTAGATAAATATAGTTATATACGTTCTAAGACATATACATATATACATACATATATCGATACAGATGAGTGATATGTCGATGACCGAATAAATAAGCGTGCTTTACGCGATCAGTGCGTTAACATCGTTACGCGGAGCGCGTATTTCGATATATGTATATTCACATCGCTTCGCGAAGCTAATTAATTAAAGTATCAATGATAAAACGGATAAGAGGAACAAAGAGGGCCATTGCACTTGGAAATTAATTAATTTCTCCGCTTATCCCGCAATTGACCACCGCAGCGGGTGCGAAGTACACGACGCACAGTTGCGGGGGTGGCTGAAGGACCACCGAGGTAGTTATGCGTCCATCCCACGTACACGTTAATCGACGCGCTAAGCGGGTAGGTAACTCACCCTCGGACAAAAGTGGGTTCAGGTACTGCCGCGACGAATTCATACCACGGCGACGGCGCTCCGCATCTTCGAACGCTTTGGGACTGCGAAACGGAAGTGTCTCTCTGATACAAAGGGACCACACGGATTATCACTTTGATCCTTGCACTTGGTCAGGGATACCGAGATTCCACCCTGTAGCGTATCGGCTCTCTCGTGTCATCTGATTACTGACACACCGTCACCACTGCGTCCGTAACGCATTCATTTGCGGATACTCTCCGGGCACCATTCAGGAGCGAGCAAACGTATGCAAGTGATCCTTCGGATGACCGAACGAGAACAAACGTATCCAATGGGCCCACGACGAACACTGCACAACTGACTGGATGCAGGAAGGTGCCGCCGATCTCTCCGCGACTCCACCACTGTGATCAGCTGTCGAGCTGTGCTTCCATACCACCTCCACCTCTGACGACCGAGTGAGCCGAGCTCGAGAGCGGCAGGGTCCAGGGACGGCGACAGTCGCGACCGTTACCCTCGCCTTGACTTTCCCATTTCTTTGTCGTCGATTGTTAAGCCGCACGAATGAAAAAAGCTTCATTTGTTCCTAATGTGCATGCTCCGATTTTTCTCTCTTTTATCGATTTGGTAAATAAAGAAAACCATAAACGTGAAAAATTCGTCATCGTGCAAATCGATCTTCTTTTTCAACAAAGACTCGTTAATATTCAGAGAAGAAACAAATTTCTTTTTCTTTGCCATGTTCGCTTCCAGTTTCTGATTCAATCTCGAGAGTATTTTTCTCGCTCTAACAGATTTTGCGTCTTCATGTCGTTGCCATGTGTTAAAGTCAAGGATATATCCTTGTCCTGGTTGTTGTTAAAACATTCATGGTAAATATTGAACTTTAGAACGGTGGGGCTTTATCGTAAATGCAATTAATTTTATCACAGCGACTACGCTGTCGTAGTACAGTTGGTAACTTCATTGTGTATATTTTAAAGCAATTAAATTTGTAGTTTCCAATCTCAAAGGGGTCTTCGTTCTTCGCATGCTTAAACAAGGATCCAATATCAGTCTCCGATATTAAATGCTAGTCGCTATTAATGACATCACTGATATGTGCGATTATTGCTTCTGCGAATTTCCTTTACAGGAAAGCAAGAAATTTGTACGTATATAAAATTCCTGTAACGCGTTTCCTAGTAACCGAGATGATTCAAACATGACATACGTAAATTTATGTCATTTTCTATCGCTTGCTCACATAACTGTCCTCTGTATAAAAAAGGATGAATGCTCTAATTATTTAAGCTATGAATAACCGACAAATTCCGCCACAAATTCCGCCACAAATGTGAAATATTATTTAGATTTAAATAATAAAAATAAGTTACAATGCTCCCCAAGTATTGCTCTAAAGAAAAAAGAGAGAAGTAATATAGAGGGAAATAAGAATAGAAGTAATCATTCGATTTGTCATGTTGCATGAGAAACGAGTCTTTCGGCACTTTAAAACCGCTGGACGGGGTGCCTCGTCCTCGTTGTACACCGTTGACCATCGCGCATGTACACAAAGCGAGGTCGCACCACACTGACGAGATTCCGGTGCACGTTTACGCGAGTATCGACCTTAGAGTAACGCGACGGAGTAGCTCTAGGAGCGCAGGCGGAAAACCGAGCGAAACGATGATAGAAAATAGGAGAGGGAACTGTAATTCCTCGCGTGAGCGAGAAGGAAAGGAAGGAACGAAGGAGAAAGGAGAACAAGTCATCACATACTGTCGGTCGATACTCTAGCACTGAACCCGCTGGTGCTGCTCATTGAGTACGGTTGCACCAGCATGGGTGCGATTGCACCGAGGACGAGACTAAAGGCTGTTCGCCCAACATTCACGAGCGCGACAAAGAGATACAGTCCGTTCGCAAGAGAGAAAGAGAGAAAGGGAGGAACGTATTCCTCTGAAGTTCGCTCCACGGACACTTGCACTCGTGAATGAGGGTCGAAGTTTGGATTCTTAAATTCGGAATAACGCAGGTGTCGTTTCTCCACGTCGTGATCCATTACATTGCTCATTTTATATTAGAATACGTTCCTTCATTAATAATTGGGGTTCCATTGCTCGTATATTCAGTTTGATGAGTATTTCGAGAGCAACTAAATAATGATTGCTGTAAAGGAAACGTATTCCGACAGGATAGAGTTTATCGAGTTTTCCTTCATCCCATTCCGGACGTTTGAACCAATTCGGAGATCGTTTTTTTTAATAACTTAAGAATCATCGCTACCTGAATAATTTCATTATGAAAAGGTCTATTGTACCTATTGGTTCTAGCATTCTAGCAGACTGAAAAACCAGAATGTGGAAAACAGGATTTCATGATCTTTGCTTTTGCACGAAACGTGATAGTTGAGAATTAACGCATGGTTAGGTGAAAAATTTGAAAAATTCTGACGACGTTTTCAGAAAATAAAAAAATGGATTATTCTAGCGAAAGAGAAATGTGCCTAGAACCGGAGCACGGAACTTATTCGTTCAGCATAGTTCCAGTCACGGAATTTTATTGTTCGATATCCTGCTTAGACTTTCGAACATTAGATTTTGTATTGCATGATTAATTGATTGAGCTTGATTGCTTTGTCATTTTCTATTTCGAGAGTGCGGAATATCCCACTATCTTAGATTTTCCCGGTAAACTTTGCACCTGTGTGGTTAAGAACAATATTTTCCTGTCTCTATCATGCAACCTTGAGTCCGCTGTCGATACAGCGTGCTGTTGCTAACCAATGAAAGACAGTGAAGCACATGCTTTCCAAATTAGCCTTTCTTGAATTTAATGATTTACACTAACAAACTTTCCTACTCGGAGAAACGAAGCTGCGTATAAAGTATAATATAATCTGTGTTGACGAGTCGACGATAGAAACGGAATATCAAATTTTCGCAAAGCGATTTGCATCATTTTGCTCAGCGATATTAATTATAATTCTAATTTAATTCTCTATCAGTAAAATTGCAATAATCTTTTATTATACTTTCTATCTCAAATTTTTATCGTGCACATAATAGATAAAAAGTATTGCAATTTGCACGAGTCAATTTTCTGTGTTGCTTGTTAAGAGAATTTTTAAATTGTCTGACAATTCTTTTCGTTTACAAATGGGTATTATGTAGTCTCAAGGATTCTGCGACAGCCAATAAAGCTATTTTACGCGAATATCGGTCACGTGTTAAGAGTGTTTCTCAGGTGTTTCTTGATAAAGATGCTTCTTAACAGATGCACGTGTCGAGATAATCAATGTGAATATTCCTGTGTCACGACAATACCTAACAATACTGTGTGTATATCTAACTGTGTCTCATATTCTTAATGTTAATACATGAAAGGAAACTCAACGTGATAATAATGGTAACCAATGCGCTATCAAACACTAATAAAAGTGTTTTATGAGAAAGTGCACAATAATTAATAATTTCCTCAAACTTCATTATTTACATTACAATTAAAAAGTAAAATGATGTAAAATTGAAATGTTCCATAATTTAACAATGTCTAAAATAACATAACAAAATATTTAACAGATTTCTTTCCGTCATGAATCGTCGCGTATGAAGTGTTGATTCACAATCAGATAAGAGGTTTTTGCGGTGAACCGAAAATTTCTTTCTTTTTGTGCCATTGTATCTATCGAAATTATTTGTCAAGGATCTATCTGCATTCTTTGCATATCCCTTTTAGCGCTCGTTAATGTTATATTTCTAGAAGCACATGCTACAGAGCAGATTACGACATTATTTCTCATAATGCGATGACTCACATTGTTGCCACTCCGAGTCATGCGTAATTCTTTTTTCTCGCAAGATAGACCATTCCGGATTACAAATGAAAGATCGAAGTTCATACTGCGATCCCCTCTCTCTTGTCATCTTGTGCACGCTTCCGCTGTTGGTTGTCCCCGGTGCGCGTGCACTCGCAGCAGCAATCTCCATTCTGATTTCATGACTAATGACCTCGATCTAGCACATGTTTTTTACGCTTCGCGTATCTCGTCTTTGTCCGCGGCAGAAATCAACACTCATTGAAAAGATAGAAAGATTTTCCGTGATTACGCCAAGCGTGGAAGGGTTTCGAAAGCAACTGATTAGCTCGCACAAAACGAGCAATGCGTAGATGCCATAAAACAGAGACGGTATCGCATAATTACAGACAGAAGTTTTCAATCGAACCATCTACTTTTCTAGTCGATCTATTAATAAGAGTCGTGCATAAAAATTTCTCTTCTCTCGAAATACCGTGTCTATATACGTTACACGTAATCCATGAAGTAGCACGAAAATGCTGTAGGGGAGAAAATATACGTAGAACGCAGTGACGAGTTTCCGAGGAAATAACTTGGACTGAAATTTCTAAGCGCGATTCGAATTGTAAATACCCCCTATTTAGGTTTTAAGGATGTTTTGGAGGCATTTTCAAAATAACAGGAAATTAATGAGAATTTTAGAGATGGTTTAAAATAATATTAAAAAATTATTTGAGCAAGATTGACCGCATAGTTAAAAAGTTATTTATTAATGTTTATTAATGTTTAAAATTTTTCCAATTTAACACTCTTATAGGTTAATCTTCTAAACAATTTTTTTTTAAATAAAACATTACAAAAAATCTAGAATTTTTCCAAACATCTAGATTCTTTAGAATAGAAAATAGGATTTTTGATATTTTTTTTATATCTGATTGTCGGATCTTTTTTTAATTCAAGTCTTGAAGGAAAAAATATCAGAGAACTGTGTTTTTTTCTTTCCAGGCTACTTAGTGAACAAGGTACAAATAATTAAGTGTCAATACATAGCCCGTAACAAATTATTTTAATAATATGAAATAATCTTCTCTTTGCCAGTGATTAAAAATCCAAAAGAAAGAGTAATAATTGACATCAACTGGTTAAATAATTCCTTTATTAACATTCACGACGTTTCGACCATTGGTTTTGGTCCTTATCAAACATATTGTCAGATACACTTGATAAAGATCAAAACCAATGGTTGAAACGTTGTGAACGTTAATAAAGGAATTTTTTAGTCAGTTTGATGTCAATTGTTACTCTCTTTTTAAATTTATTTTAATACTTTTAAAACTAAAGTGACGAGCACGCACACATTCACACGTTCAGGGGTCCAGAACAACCTTAGGTTAACCAATATTATAAGTCACTCTAATATTTTATATTAGAAGAAGACGCACTCATCAATTGCTCATTTTCTCTTGCATTTTCTCTGAGAAACTAACATCTTCTCCCCAAAAGCGTAACATTACATTGAATATCTTCGTCCCGATATGTAAAGTTAAGCTCTTAAGCCAGTATTAGATTGAGATTAGGATTAGATTGAAATTTGACTAATCAGAGTAAATTTACAAACAGTAAATTTACAACTTGTTTTCTTTGTTCTGATTAGTCAAATTGTAATTAAATCTTTCTCTGATACGAGCTTTAGATGATGTGCATGCTTAGCGACATTGACTCGTAAGAGTGTCACAGGATTTCCGCGAACCGTAAAGTTTTGTCTGACGTTCAGTAGTGAAGAAATTACTTTAATAAGTGTAAATTGCAAACGTAATACGTCAAATGCACCGAAATTGAAAGAGGCGTGTTAACTCTCACTTGTGTCTATTTTCAATATTTCTTAGAACAATTAACCGTTGACAAATAATATTAATTAAAAGCAAGAGAAATACTGCAAACGCTTTCACAAAATGCGAACATTTCATTCCTCTAACTTCTCCGTTTGAAAATCTAAGACGTTACTAAAATAAGAAATCACGATCATACAATAAACTCGATTCTGCAGCTTGATTAGAATTGAATAAAATACTTAATTAAAGCGATCGTTTATTTTTCCCCTCGATATCTTTGTCACAATATTGTCAGCGGGAAATCAAAGACACGCACAAACTCGAATGCAAATTTTTTTCAGGGCCACTTGTGTCCTCCATAATTGGCCGAGAAAATTACGCGTTCTCTCGGGAATGCGAGGTATCCCCATAATTACTTCCTAATCGAGCAACTCGCGGCGCGAGACCGAGGGTTTCAATTTGCGGCGCAAAGAAAAGCAACGCCTTTATGCCAAGAAAACGCAGCCGGAACCACTTTTCTCAACCCCTCGCCGCGCTTCCCTGCCGCCTCGCTCCCTCTATTTAGGTGCTCTCCTCTTCATTTCTCTTTCTTCCCACTCCTTGCTCCGCTTCAAAATACAAGCCGAGCTGCTGCACAACTTGTCGTTCTCTCTTGAGAAACATGGAGATGTTTTTACGAGAAGAAGAGATGAACTGCAATGATTTTCTCAATTGGCATCTCTGATCGTGAACACTGAAAAATATATGTACGCGCGATTTTTTCTTGTTTCTCCTATCGCTATTCCCGGTCACGCAAACCAATTCCTGCGAACAAATTGCTGCCGATCAACCAGTAACTGTGTGCTTTCGATACATCGTAGTACACGACTATTAATTAACTCTCGAGAGCTGGGGCAAAGCTCGCGTAGCTTTGAGAGACATTATTGATTCATGAATTACACTATAAATCATAAATGCCTGCCAGGAACTGAAATTGCTTGGAGATATTTTCGGAAACGACGCTTAATCTCGAACATTTCCATCCATTTTTCAGTCAGATCGTCAGACGATTCTCCTCCCAACTGCATTATAAAAGACTATTAGAGAAATTATAATAATTAACATTATAATTTTCCTCTCAATTTTTATAATAAACAATATATTACGGCATTGTGTGAAAAGGAAGAAGATACGATCCGATAAGTGTCGTAGGTTCACACACTGTGTGTCATACAACTTATAAGAAAATGATATTAATATCACATTTGTTGCCACGGTTGTATTTCTCTCGGTTTTATGACTTTATAAAATTTTATGAATACTTAAATTTTAGTGTTATCATTATAGTTGGCAGAATTATTTTGACGTTGCATCACATAATATTTCTTATTATATTCTTACATTACACTGGAAACATTTTTGTACAAGTGTTTTCTTCAAACATTTTCTGCTGTTTTCATATGTAACATTTTCTTTTCCTCAGGCCCGAGTTTAACATGGTTCTAAATTTTTTAAAAAATTTTTTTACCCACTGAATTTAAAAAGTATGACACTTTTCAGATTAAAAAACTAAAAAAAAAACTTTGCAGAGATGAGAAACACTGTTAACCACGTTACGATTATGTCACTATTAGTCTCAATTATTATAGAAATAAAAAGATCTTCTCTATATTAGATATTTTTTTATTAGATTTTAAACTTTTCTGGATCATATATATTTCACAATATTCAAAATACACAAAAAAATTTAAAATTTTAATGTTCTAATTTATAAAAATTATTAAAAATTATCTTACTACTTTATACAGGGTGTCCCAAAACCACGAAATCTTAGCCCTATCAGACGTGAAATATAATTGCTTCCCATTTAAAAATTGTAACCTCGACATTTTTGTATTAGAGAGAGATTAGGATTTTTGTCTTGAAATGTTCTTGGAAATCATTAAAAGGATATATGGTTGTTTTCGGACACCCTGTATATTAAAAAAAACAATCAGTTGCGCATAAAAATCAACATCAGATAAGTTAAAAGAAAATTACTGAAATAATCGCAGTGTCTACACGTGTACGTCTACACGTATAATTATCACTCTAAATTCTACTTATCAACAATTAACTTTAATTACTTATATAATTACACATATAATTGCTCATATAATTCTGAGATTATTGTAGATTTGGTATTCTCATGCCTGGATTTTTTATTTTTTTAAAATTATGTTCTCGACCGAATTATAAGAATTATCTTATATAGTTAAAAATCGCTGAATCCCGCTGATTCTCATTCTCGGACCATCCTGGATGCTTGGATACTCAGTCATCATCGACCAGCAATCAATAAAGTTGAAGAACGAGTTGTCGTACGTGCTCGGTGCAACCGCACTCACCGTGACACTTGGACTGTCAAAGGAGAGTATGTGTTCTCCATTTCAAAGAGTTAAACACACAAAGATACTGGGGATGTCCTCGAGGTGAGACCATCAACATCAGATAAGCTGAAAGAAAATTACTGAAATAATCGCAGTGTCTACACGTGTATGTCTACACGTATAATTATCACTCTAATACATAAATTCTACTTATCAACAATTAACTTTATTTACTTATATAACACATATAATTTACACATATAATTGCTTATATAATTCTGAGATTATTGTAGGTTTGGTATTCTCATGCTTGGATTTTTTATTTTTTTTAAATTATATTCTCGACCGAATTATAAGAATTATCTTATATATTTAAAAATCGCTGAATCCCGCTGATGCTCATTCTCGGACCATCCTGGATGCTTGGATTCCTTCCTCGCGCGTATACTTGTCAATTTATTTGCATTGACAATTACATAAATAAAAGTGTTTTATTTGGAAGACACAGAATATAGAATCAGATGTTTTATCTGCAGCAATGCTCATTGTAATGAATTGTCTCGCGTACATAAATTGATTTAAATAAAGTAAAAAATAAATTGAATTTTTTGATATTTCTACGTTATTTAAGGGTCCAGTCTCATTCGTTGGGTCAAAAAACAGGCATTTTTCATGAATTTTTTGTAGGGAAAGTAAAGAACATATCAACTTGAACCTTTTTCACATGTATTTATAATACTTTGAATAAGTTTGTAAAAAAATTTTAGCTTATTTAATCAATTTCCGGCGGCGTGACACGAGACGACGTACACCACTGCGCGCAAAACGGTGTCTCGTTCCGGAAATTCCCCTGGTCGTAAAATTCATCTGAAACAAAAAATGTCATGCGTTTCTTGTTCAGTAGGATTGTCATTGAGGAATAGACTAGAATAAACTAATTCGGTTAAAAATTTACAAAATGGCGGCAGTTCAAAATTTTTTTTTCATTTTTACCTATTTTTTTCGTTACTTTTTTCGCGATTAAAAAAAAAGTATGCTATATATCGACATGATTGTAGTCTATTCCATGGAGAAAACAATTACGCGTATTTAAAAAAAAAAAACATTAAGATTCATTAAAAATTCGCTGAGTTATCACTTCCGGAAGGACGAAAAAAGTGGTTTCGAGAAAAACGCGTTTAAAGTTTTCAGTTTGGTTTTCTCGATGTAAATATTAAAATCGGGATACTTACAGCTAATCATCTATTCCAGGCCCATACAGCAGTCCTTCGGCTTCTTCAAAATTCTTCTTCTTCTTTCTTCTTCTTCTTCATAGAAAAACACGATATCGACCGAATAGTCGACGAATGTAGTGGGATATTAGCCGGCGCTACCCTTGGGAGACGCTCGATGCGTGCTTCCGCACGGGTCGACTCAATGACTTGTAAGTTTTGAATCGTAACGAATATCGATTTGCCCTTTTAGCACAACATTTTAGACAGTAATAGCTATCGAAATCCGCAAAAAAAAAAATTTCGATTTTTTTGACCCAACGAATGAGACTGGACCCTTAAGACTTTACAGAAAAAGAATTTATAATGCAAACATTTTTGTAGAAACACAAAACAAATGCGCATGTTTGTATCACAGAAAAAAGACTAGCTACTATCTATTTGTAAAATATGGACAGCTAACATTATTTGCTGTAAAAACTATAATTTTACACAATATACAATAATATTATGTTTATTTATAAAGGGTATCTGTGTAATAATAGATCATGAATTTAATATTGCATTATAAGTTAATTGTTCAAATATATTTATTATATGTTGGCGTTCAAAAAGTTTATCCATAGTCGATAGTCGATAATGTTAACATTCTTCGATTATCTCACTCATTATAACACTCTCCGAGGACTCCATAGATAACCATAAAAATAGGAGGATACAATGATCGACAGTTTTTAAATATTTTATCAATGAGGTTCGAATAAGGATAGATCCTTTTTTATCGGCGTCTGAGAACTCATCGCTCAAGAAACGTTCGTCGGTATTTCGTTGATATTAATATTCGTGGCGACAATTTGACAGAGATAAACTGCAACGAGACACTATTTTTGTTGAATATATAATAGTAAATGAGAGTCGGGTGGGTTTAGCTTCAGTATAGTATTTACAATAAAATGTGTTAAATGTGTGTATGATTATGAACACAGTTGGAATAACAGATAAGAACGCTTTTATCTAATTACAAACATATCATTCGATTGTGACAACATTTTTATAAAGAAAGATATTAATTAAAGACATTTATTTTATAAGAATAAACACAAAAAATAATACTCTCAGTAATCTAATATAAATGAATTACAATATTTCCGAGAATGTTCCTGCAATCTTTCATATTTGACCGAATCATAACCAAAACGTGACATTTTTTGTCATAATTTAGTCAATGTGACGTCAAATTCATCAATATTGACATTATTTTGACTTTCTTGTTCTCCTTGAGTGAGTACCCATTTGAAATACCCGCAGGTGTTCTTGCGCGTCTAACTGCACTTTAAATGCTCTTCTTTCCGTCGAGAAGAGCCTTTCTTTAATCCGATTAAAACAAAACCGGTTTCTAGTGAGATCTTTCTAATTCACGGGTCTATTTGCATTAGAAACTACAGGCGCAGAGAGAGAGAGAGAGAGAGAGAGAGAGAGAGAGAGAGAGGCAGAGAGAGAGCACGCTGGTATCACGAGTTTTCTACGTCATACTTGACATCCGTATACATATAGGAATGTTTTTTATGTTTGCCGCCGCTCGCCCGAGAAGCGAAGAATCCAAGCTTCAACTCGGTGAAAAGCATCCGCAACACTTTTGCGGTGTGCTCCGCGCGCTCGTTGTTTCGATTCGCGATGCAACGCGGGACGGATCAAAGCGTGCAACAAACAGCGGCGTTATCGCGCGAGCGAGCGAGACGGCAATCGGCGCACGCGCACGCGAGAGAGAGAGAGAGAGAGGGTGGGAGTAGGACGGAGGGTATAGTGCCGCGATGTGGGATAGTTGCGATGAGAGCGAGTGCAGAGAGTTGAATTCGACGAAGACGACAGCTGATCGCGCGAGGCCCGAGATGTTCGAACCCACGGAGCAGGGAAAGGTGAGCGGATCGTCCCTTTTTTCTCCTCCCGATGTCGCGAGATGACGGTGGACGATGCGTTCACCGGGCGTTCGAGCGTGTTCATGCGACGTGTTCGTGTACGATTGCACGGGATGACGTTTGCTGAGTGCACTCGCCCACATGTACACCCATACGTCGCGTGATTCGCATACGTGATGGAAATTGGTCGTTCCACGAGTGGCAACGACGTTCTCGACCGATCGATCAAGAACACCCGGCGTTCGATTGAGGAGTTTGCTCTTCGAGGTTTTTTTTTGTTTCGGCGGAGAGGTTAGGTTAGACCCTCGGCATCTCGCGAACGATTAGCGCGAGCGATTCCGCGGTCTCGTGGTTTCTGCTCGATGTTGAAATTAGGGATACAATTTTATATTTGGCATTTCGTTTATAGATATCTATAATTTTTCATTGGTCGTTGTACGTACATTCAGAGACGTAACTAATTATTGTCATTTGTGAATTTGCGCTATTATTAATTCTGATGTAGGATCTCTGCATCCATACGGGCGTTGTGCTTCGTGGAGCAAATGCGAGAGAAGACGAAGTCCATAGTTCAGGAACGCTTAATATTGTGGAATATGTAAGATTGTTATTACAGTTAATGTTTATACATTATATTCAAACATGTTACAAAGAGCTGTCATTAATTTTTTACATTGTAGAGTTTCGGCAAATGCATAGAATGGAAGCCTGTAGAAGATTCTGTGGTATCGGAGTGTCAAGATCAAGATCCAGAGTGGTCCTTAGTAGATACACACACGAGAAGAACTCGTACAAACTCAGAAGGCCCCGACTCCTTTGGACGTACGAGAACTGTCAAAATATTATTCTCTGATTTGAAGTCATTTCGCGTGAATCATGGCGGACAGCAGCTCATATTTATGCAGAGAGATGGTACCACCTACGTTGCCTTCTTTCAGCTGACTAATGCTGAAAGTTTTGTTAATTCGCTGAAGGGATTTATTAAATTTGTAAAATCACGCTCGGACAAGAATTTATATCTGGTGAGGGACGAAGTTGAGACTGTATTGAAAAAATCCTTTGCTGAATTGGATCTGTTTCAAGAGAACACTTCTGATTATGTGTGGAAGTTTGTGAAAAACTTACATAATCGTCCCTATGAAACAACACTGGAGGCATTCAGCAAACTTGCAGATATCTGGTGTAAGAGAATAGATTAATGACCTGTAATTAATGCATCATAATTCATGTTGGTAAACGTAAACGTAAATACTTTCATGTATATTATTAATGTTACAGTGTATAAAGAACCAGTAAAACGACCTGTTGAAGAAGCAGTTGCCGATTTATTAAATCAGTCTCTTACGATCGATCCTCATCCACGTGTATCTGTATCTATAGGATCTGGAGAAGAGTATGAAGTAATTGGAGTTGGAGTGGAGCTACCTCCGCGACCACCGTGTCCACGCGGTAATACATTAATATATAAATTTAAAAATTATTCTGTAGTAGATATATCCTTTAATATATAACATTTTCAATAGTATATATATTTTATGCTTAAACAAAAATTATAATTCTGTCAGGCGCGCCATTGACACAAGAACAGTGGGAGAAATGTAAAGATCGAGAAGGAAGAATCACTAACCCCGAGGCTATCAAAGAAATTATCTTTCGAGGGGTATGTATCTAAATATTTTTCCATATTTTTCCGATGATATTAGTGTTCTACATAATGTAAAACATAATATATTTGTAATAATTTATTAGGGTATTTGTCCATCATTGCGTTTTGAAGTATGGAAATTTTTATTGAATTATTACCCATGGAAGTCTACGCATAACGAAAGGTTAGAACTTAAGAGGAAAAAGACTGACGAGTATTTCACAATGAAATTGCAATGGCGTACATTCACGACCGCGCAAGAGAGTCGGTTTTCTGATTATAGGGAACGAAAAAGTTTGATAGGTAAGGCAGCAAAATTGCTATTTTTATGAGAATATTTATATGCTTTTATGTTTTGAATCAAGAATCGAATGTTATTTCAGAAAAGGATGTTAACAGGACAGATAGAACACATCCTTATTATGCGGGCGATAATAATCCACACTTGGAGCAATTATATGACATACTTATGACCTATATAATGTACAATTTCGATTTAGGATACGTTCAGGGTATGAGCGATCTTCTTAGTCCTATCTTGTTTTTAATGGATAATGAGGTGGATGCGTTTTGGTGTTTCGTTGGATTCATGGATAAAGTGGTAAGTGTGATGATCCCTTATGTAATAATATGTAATAATACACAGTACAAATACTTGCACGTAACTTTATCTTTTTATTTAAAACAGAGCACTAATTTCGAGATGGATCAGAAAGGCATGAAAGCACAATTATGCCAATTGTACACATTATTGTGCACTACGGAACCACAATTGGCGTACTATTTGAATAGACATGATTCTGGTAATATGTTTTTTTGCTTTCGATGGTTGTTAGTATTATTTAAACGGGAATTTAGCGCGATCGATATATTGAAATTATGGGAGATCCTGTGGACCGATCTACCTTGCAAAAATTTCCATTTGCTTGTATGTGCGGCTATTTTGGACACAGAGAAGAATATTTTAATAGAGAACAATTACGGATTTACAGAGATTTTAAAGGTAACTCAAAATACTTTCTTAGTATGATAGTGATTTTATCGAGTCATTCTGTTATATAATGTTATTGTTTACAGCATATAAACGATTTGTCACTTCATATCGAGTTACCTTGGACAATCTCTAAGGCAGAAGGTATTTACTACCAGCTGATGTCCGTGGAACATGAGATTCCTGATGACGTTCGTGTGATTATCGGATTGGAGCCGCTGCATAAATCGTCGTCAACGAATGGGAGCGACGACGAGGCGTCTAGTAATAATGCCCAAGCTAATGGTCCTCGTAACAATTCGAGAAGAAATAGTTCAAGCAGCGCCAATGTTAAATTAGGAGATGATGAAGTATCGTTTGAACGTGGGTTGAATATGTCGTACATGTGAGGTCAGGACTGGACCTTTATAATCATTCACTAACAAAAACTGATTGAGAACTTATACGAACAGAGGATAAAATATCTATTGCAATCTCTATTACAAACAGGAGTCTCACATTTTCTTATAGTTTGAAGAAATAGTTGATATTTTAAACATATTATTGACAATAATTTCCACATGACTTGCAACGAAATTAAATCGATACTTCATAAACAATAGGAAGCACATATATAAACATATATCGATCAGATAACGATTTATTTCGACGATTGATGCATTTTTTTGCTTTAAACTATTGTGATTGAGATTAAAATTCTAAATCGTAGAATGTGAATGTAATCGATATATTTCGAGACATAATGGTAGTGTTGAATTTTGAGATATTTATAACACTTACTGTGTGTACAGAAATGAACGAGAAGGGACAGAGATTATAATCACTGCGCGTGCAAGAGTTGTGCAGGTATTTTAACGTTAAAAACCTGTAATGATTGTGATGCGCGATTTCTGCGAACGTGAAACAGAATAAAGACAACATCCTCAGACCTCGATAAGTGTTATATACACGTAACTTTCACCTATAAGTTATAGTCTCTTTTCTAGATTTGTATAAAGCTTCATGATATTAATGTACATTTCTAATAAAAATCACCTATTTAATCTTTCATATACTCCTCAGGTGTAGTTTTCTTCCTCTTACTTAATCATTCTATAAAATAATTTAAAATACAAGAAGATAAATATAAAAAATATGCTTTAATAAGTAAATATTGACTGCACAACACAGAAATAAATATTGAGCTATCAAGCGAAGTTTTTTACGCTTAATAATTTAGTGAGTTTTACAATTTCGCGTTATTTTGTCTTGAAATTTTATATCAAAGCTGGAAATATTAAATTGATAATTTAATATTACTAATAAACTAATAATGATATTTAATTAGTTAATTGATAGGAAAAAATATATTGAGAAACGTTTCAATAAAATATCGAGATGTCATTTTGCAAAAATGTAAGACTCAATATTTTCGATATTTTATCACTGATTTATTTGTTTATATATTACTCTCCATTCAGCTTTTCTGCTGAATGTAGCTGTTGTTTAAGATAGGAGATAATCTTTAAAAACATAAAGATTATAATGAGTGACATTTTAATTTAAAAAATATAGAATAATACATTTTGCTTTATAATTTTTACAAAATTGTATTCTATTTTTTAACGATTATTGTAAAAAAAACGTTATGCTTATTTAATTAAATTACGCTTATTTTGATTGCTTTTTTCTCTTTTTTAAATATGCTCATTTACTATGTATTCATTTGAATCACGCGGTCATAGATGCCTTTTCTACACGTATGCCATCTTGTAGCCGAGAGTGTAAATTTCCTCACGAAAATCACTAAGTGTCTAAGCTAGTATTTTTACACCCTGTGTCAAATTTTTCGTAACAAAATAAAGCTCGATCGAGTATGGAATTTGTTGTGACGAAACGGCGCGGGAAGAGGAAGCGACGCTTGAAGAAACGGCTACGCGAGCGGATCAAGCGTGAGGTTAGACATCAGACGGTCTTCCCTGAGTATGTCACACACGAGACGCTAGCAACGGACACACGCACAATGCAGGCCGATGCTTTCTGGAAGAATTATGCGATAGCCCAGGAATGGCAGAAGCGGTAGGTTCGCAAATGAAATAGATGTAAAATAAAAAAGAATCAATCGTCAAAAAGGAACTTTTTGTAGACACAGCGTAACTTGGTGGAGATCACGTTGCGTCGCCCTTGAGCACGAAAATAAATTATTGCGCGACAAGGTAAGACTCTTAGCTCAGCATCACGGTTCTCATAATACTCCGAAGGATAGTTGTCACACGGAGGATAACGGCAACATTTGGGATGAAAACCATGCGGAACTTGATACAGATAATGAGGATCTGGAATTCGTTTTGACTGAGGACATGCTGAACTTTTTTGAAACAAGTGAGAGACACAAACGGGAGATGCGGCAAAAGAGCAGCTCTAAGAAAACTGTACCTGAGGAGGACAATTCAGAGGGAATACCCTTTGTCGGCGCTGCCGAGAGAGCCCGGGTGAGAAAGGAAGAGGCCAACCTGCTGTACGGCGATGCCGGCTCCAAGATATTGACTATGGAAACTGCTTTGCAGAACATGGTGGAGCGATGTGAAGATACAACAAATCTACAATACTGGCCCAACATTCCTTTCAAACCTTAAAACAACTTAGTTAATTTAGTGCTCTCTGACATTCAACGTATTTTAAGAATGTTGTAAAAATAAATTTTTTTTTTTTAAATTGTAAGTCTTAATAACTTTACCAAAGCATCACCAGAGAGAAGACTGAGAGACGCCATGGGCACGTTTATGTGATCCCTGAAAGCGATACGCCCTCTGTGGACATTAAAACGTGCACATTGAACTACATAGCCAATGTCCACGAATGTTCCCAATGGTAACGCATAATGTGCACATTTCTGGTTGCGTTCCGTGCTATGTCTACGGATAATGGTTCTGTTCCGTGCTATGTCCACGGATAATGGTTCTGTTCCGTGCTATGTGCACGAAATGTAGATAATACAGTTTTATACTTCTCTGTAACAATAAGATATATATCTTAGACTATCAGCGTTATATATTAAGTAATATAAATTAAGATTGAGGGGGAAAGATTATAATAAATTATATTTTATTTCTATTTATTTTATATTTATTTTTAAAAAATATTTATATCGCGATGTGTACATATAAATACTCTTTCATCATAAAATATATATTAATATATTATATTTTAATTTTATTTATTATAAAAGTAATAATGCGTTGTCCCCCCGCTCCCTTTTCATTGTCCTCTTCCTCGTCCTCGGCCTCGGCCTCGGCCTCTCACGGCTATAATTGTTCTCGCAATTATATCATTTAATTCTTCAGTCTGAAACATAAACATTAACAAAAATGTAAATGATAAGAAAAGCATATATATATATGTGTGTGTGTGTGTGTGTGTGTGTGTGTAAAATAGTTTGTGTGGGTGGGTGGTGGGTGGGGGGGTGATTTGGGTGTGTAGGTGTGTGTGTGTGTGTGTAAAATAAAAAATATAATTGTATAATACACACATATAAAAAGTTTTATACTCACATTTAATGTTAAAACGCTCGCGGACGTCGCCGATGCCGTCGCCGGTGCTATCGCCGGTGTCATCGTCGTCGACGCCGATGCCGTCGTTGGTGTCGTCAAAATAAAAATTATCCAAATTATTTTATCGGTTCGAAAATAATTCTAATGACTTACTGAGATTTTTGCGATTAAAATGACACCAAACACGGTATAGATTGGGTAATTTTTAATTAGATTATAATCAAGATGTTAATTACTTATCTAATTAAAAATAATCCGATCTATACCGTGTTTGGTGTCATTTCAATCGCAAAAATCTCATTAATCCATTCAAATTCGAATTAAAATAATTGTAATGCATTAATGAAATTTTGGCAATTAAAGTAAATCGAATCCGATAAAAATCGAAAAATTTTTAATTAGATTAATAATTAAAATATTATTATATAATCAATACCCAGTGAGAAATGATCATCAAATCGACATTAAATTGATGCAAATTGCAATCAATTCGATGTCGACTCGATAGGTCATTTCTCACTGGGTATTTTAATTATTAATGTAATTAAAAATTATCCGATTTATATCGTGTTTGGTTTTATTTTAATCGCAAAAAATTCATTGACGCATTACAATTATTTCTAAATCAATTAAAAGCAAAATGTAAAAGTTTTAATTTCTTTATTTTATTCGATTTTTATATTTTACAGACAGATAAGGAAGCTCTTTAAAGATCTTCAATGCAGGAAAGTCGCTGAAAGCGAGAGCGAGAACGAGTAAAGAGCAAGCGAGATGACCGACATCAAAGACAGTTCCGAAGTCTCGACGCGAGCCTATCTTAATCTCCAATCTTTTGTATCATATTTCTTCTTACTATAGAAAATAAAATTTTTACATTTCGCATTTTATCGGACCGAAAATAATTGTAATGTATTAATGAGATTTTTGCGATTAAAATGACATCAAACACGACATAAATCAAATAATTTTTAATTAATAACGTAAATTGATAAATAATTAATATAGTTTGATTATGTAACTCGATCGAGCGAAACAAGAATTTTGCTTGAGTAAAAACCTCGGGGTACTGAACCCTCCCACAAATCTCAATTAGACTAGACTATTTTTTAAGTTATAAGTAAAATAATATTTTTTCTTTAGATTTGAATTGAAAGCAAAAGAGAAAGAGAGAAATAAATTATCTAATAAAAAATTAATTATCTTATAGAGGCCCTCCACCACCCCCGCCGATTCCAACCGGCGGTCCTCTTTTCTTTGGATAAAAAATTTTTAATATTTTTTATCTTTTAAACTTTACTATTTTTTATTATAAATTTATTTTATATTAAAATACAATTTATTTTATATAATGTTGTACAAATATAATCCAGAAGTTGTTATTTAGGCAATAGAAAATAATGTTTCATACAATTTTATAGTACAATACAATATAGAAATATGAAATCAGATATTTACGATATGTATAATATAATTACAACAAAATTAAAAATTAATTATCTTATAGAGGCCCTCCACCACCCCCGCCGATTTCAGCGGCCCTCTTTTCTTTGGATAAAAAATTTTTAATATTTTTTATCCTTTAAACTTTAATATTTTTTATCATAAATTTATTTTATATCCAAATACAATTCTATATAATATTGTACAATTATAATCTAGAAATTGTAATTTAGAGAATAGAAAATAATGTTTCATACAATTTAATAGTATAATACAATATATAAATATAAAATCAGATATCTACAATATATATAATATAATACAAAAAATGTATATAATACAAAAATATAATGCAAAGAAATTGCTGTTCAAAATACATAAAAAATAATATTATTAATAATAATATACTCACAAAATTTTAATAACGCGAAAGTATGCGAAAGCGATACATGTGATAACACAAATTTTATTAGATATATCTGTGCTCGTATATTGAGAAAGGATATCTGATGAATTAAATCATATGTTCATTTATCAATTTATGATTACAGAATTTGTGTTTTTATCTTACGTGAGCAGATAAAAAAGGTGTAAATTAGTAAATTTAACTATTATGTAATAACGTGAAGATTAAACTCGTAGAAGTTCAACAAATGATCATATACAAAAAGACCTTAAACAAGCAGGAAGTTAATATTTAAGATAAGTTTTTTTATTCTCTTGTTTAAATAATTAAATATCATAATAGAAACCCATTATCTAATAGCAAATTAATGCATAAGCAAATGTTTTTAACATGGAATGTTGGATGTGACAGTAAAATTGCAGTAAATTATAAATAGATATTTGATATTTAAATTATAAATAGATATTTCACTATTTCATGACAGATCGGATGCTGCGAGAAAAAGAACTCTTACTGAAAAAATTTTTTAATGATACCAATTTAAATAAATTTTCCCTTCTTGCATAATGATGTTAAAATCAAGGAAACTTATTGTGAGTTATGTTTATGTGTTCTAGAGTAAATTTCCATCTTTCATAATAATTATTGAAACTGTCGAATGTATAAGTGACACCTTTTCCCTAATAGCAGCTAGAATGATATCATTTATATATCTCAAGTAAAATCCCATCTTCAATCCCAGTTTAAAACTGATTTTTCTTCATCTTGCATTACTAATTCCGCAATAATAAGCGATAGTGGTGATTGGAGTGCCAAAACACTGCTTATAACACTGCTTTTATTAACATAAAGTATGTTGAATTTATAATACATTTCATCATCTGCAGAAACTTTGATTTCGAAATTCCTGTGAACGGTTCTATGTATTCCAATCTGTTAGATAGACCCACTAGGGCCAGTACTACCGAGATGTTTGTGAAAAGAGATATTACATCCAGAAAAAATAATATCAGGATTTGCCAATTTTTAACCTGAGTCTTCTTATACTAATATTAATAAAATACATGTGTTATTGTAGCTAATTACATACGGGTACAAAATGTCTCGGGTACCAACTGTTCGAGATGAGTCGAACCCCATAATAGTGGGATTTTAAAGAATTTTATACTGAAAAATCTAGCAATCTGAAAAGCTATTTCTGGACTTGGTTAGGCGGAGTGAATGCGAGAGCGGTGTGTGCGGTGCGAAGAAAGAATTATAAGTGAGATGCGGCGAATTAAGATAGAGAGGACGATAAGTATAGGTTGGTAAGAAAGAGAATAGAAGGAAGGTTAAGATATATTGGAGGGAAGGCTGTAGAGAAGGTGAGTGAGGAGTAAGGTAGCAGGTAAGGGCGTGGTGAGATTTGAGAGGTTAGGACAGAGACAAGAGGCGTAGAGGTTAGGTATGAAGAGAGTGAAGGAGGAGAGAGGGATGAAAGGGAGCAGGGAAGGTAAGGTCAGGGAACAGGAGAAGGAGAGAGAGGAGGATAGAAAAACAGGAAAGAAGGTTAGTTTCCAAATGGATAGGGAGGAAGAAAGGATAAGGGATATCTGTAGAAAGGAGATAGAGAAAGTAAAGGAAGAATGGGATAAAAGATGGAAAGATATTGAAGGAAGGGGAGTGAGTTTTAGAATGGATATGGAGGAGGATAGAATGAGGGAGATCTGTAGGCAGGAGTTGGGTAAACTGAGTGAGGAATGGGATAAGAAATGGAAGGATAAGGAGGTAAGGATAGTTTTAAGGGAAAGAAAGGGATAAGGGGAAGAGAATAAAGATTGGGTTGGGTAAGTTTAAAGTTGAGGACAAGTGGATATTAGAGGATAGGGGAAGTATAAACGTGTGAGAAGTAAAGGAGGTTTGTTGTAATAGTGTTTTTGCGATTGTAATGTAAGGAATAAGGATAGCAACTTTGTAAATAGATTTAAGGTAGAGGAAGGGGTTGCGGTTTACATGCCCATGGTAGGGAAGATAGACAGGGGACAGAAGAAGAGGAGAGAGAAGAGGAAGGAGTAGAAGAGGCGGAGGAAGATTTAACGCAGGAAGAAAAGAAGAGGTTGGTGAAGAGGAGAGAAGGAAGCGATAGAAGTTCCCTAGGAAGGAGCGGAGGATATGAATATAGAGAGGAGAGGTATGGGAAGAGGAGGAAGTAAATTAGTGGAGGCAGGTTAAGGAGAAGAGGATATAAGGAGTCGAGGGAGAGGAAAGGCACACAGGTAAAAAGGAAGAGGCATGGATGTTTGAAGTTTTGGAGAGGAGGAAGGAGAAGTAGGGGAGAGGAGAGAAGGAAGCGATAGAAGTTCCCTGGGAAGGAGTGGAGGATACGAATATAGAGAGGAGAGGTATGGGAAGAGGAGGAAGTAAATTAGTGGAGGCAGGTTAAGGAGAAGAGGATATAAGGAGTCGAGGGAGAGGAAAGGCACACAGGTAAAAAGGAAGAGGCACGGATGTTTGAAGTTTTGGAGAGGAGGAAGGAGAAGTAGGGGAGATACAGGGAGGAATGAAGAGGAGGACAGGAAAAGGGGAACGTGGAAAGGAATAGGGGAGAAAGCAGAGAAAGAATGAGGGGAAGAGCACTCAAGAAGACGCTGGGAAAACTTGAAGGCAGAAGGAAATTACCAAGGAAAACAAAAGGAAGGTGTATCTTGCCAAGGAAAAAGGCAAAGTTAAATGTTAATAGGAAATGCGGATAGAAATGTAAAGGTAAATGTAAATGGAAGGGTAAATGTAAATGTAAATGTAAATGTTAAGGACAAAGGTAAAATTGTAAATGTAAAAAGGCTAAATGTCAAAAGGTATATGTTTAATTGTAAAGGTATAAGTAGATAGGGTAGGATTAGTAAGGATAGAGTTAAGATAGGATAGAATAGAATAGAATAGAAGGTTTGGGTTATGAAAGGTTTAGAATGTTTGTACCCAAGTCCCTCTTCTTGGCATAATAGCTGAAGAGTAACTGCCAATAAATAAAAAAAGCTATTTCTTAAATTATTTTTAATAATTCTTAATAATTTTAATTATTGATATCACACTAATATGGAGGTACCCCATTCAACTCATCTCGAAATTTTTTGTAACCGTATATTTTTAATCATGTATTCACAATTTACATCATAAGATTCTAGATCACAGTTCTAGATAACAGTTTCGATCTGTACATATGTACAATTCTCAGGTTTACAATTGCCAAGTTCTGATGCTATTTCTTCTGTGGAATATCTCTTTTTACAGCTCGGTAGAACTGGTCCTAGTGAGTTTATCTAACAGATTGGAATACATTGAACTGTTCACAGGAATTTTGAAATCAAAGTTTCTGCAGATGGTGAAATTTATTATAAATTCAACGTACTTTATGTTCAATAAAAAATGTTATAAACAATGTTTTGGCACTTCAATAGGATCTCCACTATCGCTTATTATTTTAAAAGATACTTTATAATTGTTCCTGCTTGCCTTTCCGTACATTCTGACAGTTTAGAAAGATTTAGAAAACCGTTTCTAGACAGTCGAATATGAAGAAAATAATTGAATGTGATTCCGGTCAGTTCCTTACCGCTTAAGACTTACTACACTACTTACGACTCAATGTAAAACGAACCTTAATGAGTAACATCTCAACAACATTATGACTGTTTTCTTATTAAGAGACACAAATCGACACAGATTAACACACTCGAGCACAGTTCGTCACAGTTAAATGGAACTAAAGCCTGCGACACACGGTACGATTTTTTGTACTGGTTTGCTTATGAGAGCTAATAAGGATGCAGAATTTTAAATCAAGTGACTGTGTCAGTCATTAAGTCTGTGTGCCGCAAACTTAATGTAATACAATGTGTACAAACTTTTAATATCTAACCTTACAAAATTTATTTTTTTTATACATAAAAGGTTCCCGGTGAATAGTAGAGTTTTATAATAAGAGAGGCGCGATCTTGTTCCTACTTCCTGATTGATCGATTGTAGCCGCCATGTTAGGTCCACGTAAGGTTGCGTTCAGATTTCCCGGGTAACTATAACACTAGAAGTTGTTATAGTACACGTTACGTATGCTATAGTACTTTTACTATCATAGCGCACCCGGGTGAGGAATTTGAATGCAGCATATGTACATACCTCAGAGATTCCTTCGAATTGCCCTGACTATCTCCGAGATTCCTTCGAATTGCCCGATACTACCTCGGATTTCCTTACCCAAGGATTACCCAAAGTCTGTAGATTCGTAACTATATATTAAATTGCGTTTAACATTATATTTAAAAATGATATCGTTATGTTCAAAAATTGCGTTCTTTTGTTGAATTATAATAAATATTTAAATATTTTACAATTTACTACGTTTATTTTATTTTTATTACACTTTCTTTCCCTTTATTTTACCACTTCTTGATGTAATTTCAATTACATTAATTTTTTAAAGCACTCTTATTTACCCTTAACCTCTTTATATTGATACATTAACAGCTCTGACAAAAACTTGAGTTAAACATCTGGAAGATAGCGGCCATGTTAGGGCCAAATATGAATGCAAAGAATAAATACCTTTCTTCCCCTCATTCATCACAGACTTTGGGTTTGGCGCCTGGTACTACCTCGGGTTCCCTAGGTTTACCAGGAATTTCCTCGAATGCCCTGGGATTGCCTGGTCCTTCCTCGGTATGTATTGTGTTATTTATATACCATTTAAATAAATTCACATTGCTTTATTTTACGGGCCTAAGATGGCGACGATTGGCGAGGTGGAGGTAGAGTTCGCGCTTCTCTTATTATAGGACTCTAGTGAATAGGAGTAGCATCTTTAGTCTCACTGTGAAGTTATAAAATGTATACACAAGATTTATGAACTTGTAAGGTTAGATATTAAACTTCTCAACTAGTTTTTTGTAAGTGTCAACTTATAAAACTTATAAAACTTATAAAACTTCTTAAATGTTTTTAAATTTTATAAATGTATGTATAATATATCATTCTGCATATAAATATTTTATTAAATTAAAAATGTAATCTAATTATCACATATTTTTTCTCAACATACGAGCACAGATATCTAGTAAAATTCGTATTATTATACGTATTTTGTCGATTTCGCATAAGTTAGATCATTAACGTGATTTAACTTACTAAATCCAGATAAACGCTAATGTCGAATAGATCTTCGATTAGTATATCTCTAACTATATTAAAATGCAAATAATTCGATAAACGTTTTAAGAAATAAATATGATGACATTTATCTGGACATAGCATCACATAAATTTTAAATAACATATTTACATTGCATATAACATTACATAATATACACTTATGTTGTATAAAAATTGTTAGTTACATTTTACAAAAAAATAATACAGCGAAGGCTAAAAATTTAAAAATAATTTTAAAATTAATTTTAAACGTTATTCAATTTTTAGCCTTCCTTTTCAATCATCAAACAGAATTAAGTCCATGTATATTTCCTACCAATACATGTTTATCATATAGTTTATTATGAGCCTTAATTGTGTTCAATTTTAAAATTATAAAATAAATTAATTTTTAATTTAATTTATAATTTTTTTAATTGTATCCCCCCAACCCTACCCGTATCCCTACCTATCCGTTATTACTACGTTAGTTGTTAGTTATTCGTTTTCCGTATCCCTACCTACCCGATTTTTATCTTTTAGTTTTATTTAATCCTACCTACCCGTATGTAACAGAGGACCGCGTGTATCCGATTAGAAGAGCGTGCGCGAATTTGGTTTAAATAGTTTAAATATTGTAGTTAGGGGGTTTTACGGGGAGTTTTAATTTTATTATTTTACGCGGAATTTAATTTTAGACGGACTTTCCGTCTCTGATTACGTGCAATGGCACGTATGCAAGAAAATCTCATGACCTTACCTTTCCTTTATATTTTCATATCTTTCATATTTTGATTGGTGTTGTACACCAACCTACCTTATTCGATCCTCTTCGTCTTCTTTCTTCTGGCCAAATTGGTCTTACCTTTCGTTGTTTCTGGCCATAATCTGGCTTCATAAAGCCAGAAATCGGCAAGGAGAAATATTCCTTTTACTGCCGACAATCGTTGGCAATAAGCGTAAAATTTCACGCTTTTGCATGATGCGCGAAACACGAACGCGTCGCGAAGGGGCCATTAATTAAATTAATTAAGTGCCAAAATGACAATTAAAAACCACAACAATAATTCTATTAAAATACAAATTTTATATTTATTTTTAACTTGCTTTTACATATATCCAATAAATATTATAAAATAGAAACAAATTTTGTTTGATAAAATCTCTACATTGACAGTGTGATTTTTTAATCAAAAAAATTCGATCGTAAGTATTATTTAAACTTTATATTTAACTGTATGCAATATAATTTTTATAATATAAATAACAAAATTTAATTTAAAAAATAAATGAAAATTGCCAGACGCGTTGTTCGATGGAATGTAAGGCCCATATATGCGTATTTTCATCGATTCGAACGATTTGTTGCCGAGTTTTATTACAAAAGCATGCAAATATGATTCAAATAAATGACATGAGATCAGAGAGTGATAATAAATTTCCTTTATTATAAGGATCGACTAATTAATTTTCTTCATTATAAAAATTAATATTGTAACAATCGATAAGATATCTCTTTATAATTCGTATTTGTTAAAATTATTTTAATAGAATA